>RPFO01002329.1:0-29051 GCA_009746045.1 Mesostigma viride | reverse complement strand
CAACCGTGAAACCCCTTCCCTTCCCGGTACATTGATCGGCAGCGCGCAAGGCACTGTGCTCGACACGGGTGCAGACCACCAGAAGCAGGTGTCCACCCGCTCCGGCCACCCGGCGGTGCCGCGTGCGGTCCACAGTTTAGCAAGGCTTCACTGGAACACGCGGGCGCCCCGCGCGGTTCGGTCACCGCGCCTTTTCGGACCCGCCTCCGCGTTCCGTCTCCTCGTCTGACGCGTCCATCGGGACGGGATAATCGCGCCTCCGAGACATCGTCCCCGTCCAGATTACCGTCGTCCATCTGTGTGGACATTCGCGGACGTCGGACGTCCTTTCCGCGAAGCGGTGATTGAGAAGGCTCGCGTCGCGACCCTTCCCCACGGAGACACGGCGGCGATTTCTATTCGCCCTCGACGGGCCGCGCGCCGTCGAAAGTACGGACGCCGCGCCGATTCACGGGAGTCGGGCCCGCGATCACACCGGGACACGAGAGGTTCGTAGCGTCCCCGTCTCCCCCGTGGCGTAGAAGATCCCGCAGACGGTCCGCCCCGCCCCGATCGCGCGAGGTCCCCGCGCCGCCCCTTGGCGTCGAGGGCGCGGCGAGCTATCCAGTGTATGGCGCCGTCCGCTGGCGGGGCTGCCGCGCCCACAGTACAGGTCGCGCATCGGGACCGGCCAAGGCGATCGGTCGTCCGTCCACGAGCCGCTCCGTGTCCGATCCGAACGACGCGGACAGCACGCGTCTCTTGGACATGGACACCGCGAGTCGCTGGTCCTCGGTCGGGGCGGTGGGCGGGAACTTGACCCGCCGGCCCGTTCGTTCAGGTCGTACACGATCGCGTACGATTTGCCCGAATGCGCGCGCCCGGGGACGATGTACTCCACTCCCAGGAACACGCGTTCGCCCGGCCGCTCGAACCACGACACGTCCACCTGGTCTCGGAACTCGCGGACGTCGCAGTCCAGGACTCCCTCGTCCACCCGTCTCACGAACTCGCGCGTCACGTCCGCGTCGCCGGACGCGTCGTACAATATCGCGCGGGTCACCAGGATGTTGGGAGGGTCGACTCGCCGGAGAGCGGTCCACCGCCTGTGGAACGTCCGCGCGAGCGCGAGCACCCACAGGACGGCGAGCCAGAGCGCTTCGAGCAGCCGGTCGGGCAAGGCGTCCGTCACGAACGCCGCGAGCCGTCGGTCGGGCATCGCGTCCATCACTGGAAACCCGTCGCGTCCTTCTCCGTACGCAGGACACTTTTTAGGTGATGGGAACGCACCTTGCCGGGATCCGCCGCGTACGTGGACGCGATGTACGATTTCAGACCCTCGGGCGTCAGGCCGTGTCCCCGCGACCGGGACACGGGCGCCTGTTCGTGCCACGCCTTCGCGTCGGCCGCGGCCGTCTCGGGCGGCGGGTGCGAGAACGAGACGGACGGACGCGCCGAGGGCTTCGTGGCGGACGGGAGCGAGTCGGACCAGGACGCGTCGTCCGCGTCGTCGACGTCGGGATTGCTGATGGCCGAGGAGAGGGTCCCGGCGGGCTTGGTCTTGGCGGGAGCGCGGGACGCGGGGGTCGACGTGTACTCGGAATACCACGCCATGAGCCGATCCGTTCTCTCCTTTTTATCCGCGAAACAAAAATCCGTCGACCGAAACGCGCGCCCGCTGCCACCGGAACTTCTCTGCATAGGAGGAGTACCGAGACTGCGAGATCGCACTGGCGGCCAGATGAACGAGCTTCCGGACGGGGCGTACTGCCGGATGTACCGGCGGTTCTTGCGGTCCGCGACGGCGTGGAGGGAAGACGTCGAGGCGCGGAGGGACGCGGACGCTGCGGCTTCTTTCGACAGCGATTTCGCCGGTCTCCGCGAGCGAGCGCGCGCCCGGAGGTGGGAGTACCTTTCCGGCCTGTGCTCCCTGATCGAGGGGTACGCGAGCGACTCGGAGAAAATGCGGCTGACGTTCGCGTCCCTGCCGGCCCCCGGAATTCTGCACGAGGTCCATTACCGTAATCGCGTGGACCCCGTGCCCCGCCCCCCGCCCGCCTATCTGGGCGACGAATCCCAGAGGCGGCTGTGCGACGCGTTCTATCGCTCCTCCAAGGCGTGGAAGGCGGAGATGACCAAGCGGTGGATGGACAGGTCCGGGTTCGATGCCCGCGATCCCAAGGCGTCGCTGGGCCACGCGCGCGAATGCCAGTGGAGATACCTCCTCGGCCTCGCCTCCATGATCCGACAATACATGAGCGACTCCGCCGAACTCCACCGACGGATGCTGGCTCTCCGCGCGTCCCCTTCGTGGCCGAACGACCGGCGGCCGCATAAGAAAACCGCGATACCAGTATAGAATGCCCGGTCAGCGCATGCCTGCTACGAGACGGAAGTCCGGTCGAGGAAGCCGCGGATCTACTTGGACTCCTGTTCGACCACGCAGCCGCACGCGTCCGTCGTCGACGTCCTCGCCGACGTCGCCAAACGCGCGTACGGCAACGCGTCGAGCAGCCACGTGGCGGGTCGAGACTCGCGAGCGATCGTGGAGGCGTGCAGGAAGAGGATCGGCAAGTGTCTCGGGGTCCCCCCGAACGCGTGGTGTTCACGTCCGGCTCCACCGAGAGCAACAACATCGTGCTCCACGGGGTCATGGAGCATCACGGCAACCGCGGGGTGGTGCTGACCTCGGCCATCGAGCACCCGAGCGGGATCAAGCCTTTGGAGCACTTGCAGAGGATCACGAGGGGCGGGGTGAAGGTGGTCAAGATCCCCGTGGACGGACAGGGGTTCCTCGACATGGAGGAACTGCGCCGAGCCGTGCGGATGTACGGTAAGGACGTGAAACTCGCGTCGTTCATCTACGCGTCCAACGAGCTCGGGACGATCCAGGACTTGGGCGCCATCCGCCGCGTGTTGGGGAGAGACGTGTTCTTCCATTCGGACACGACCCAGGCCGCGGGGAAGTACGTCGTGCGGGGCTTGCGGTACCTCGACAGCTTCACGGTGTCGGGACATAAGATCCACGGGGTCAAGGGGACGGGCGCGCTCGTCGTCCGCGGGGACCTGGACCGCGTGGCGCCCTTAGCGTACGGCGGATCCCAGGAGAGGTTGTTGAGGCCCGGGACGGAGAGTCCGCCGCTGATATCCAGTCTGGCGGAGGCGGTGTGCCGAAACGCCAAAGGTATACGGGCAAAGACGCGCGAGGTGGGCGACGCGGCGGACCTCGTGCGACGGGGCATGGCCGAACTCGGCGCGGCCTTCAACGGTCCCGACTCCCCGGCGCGGAGAGTCCCGCATCTCGTGAGCGGGTCGTTCGTGGGCGTGGACTCGAGAGCCGTCTCGCGACTCCTGGCCAAGGAGGGGATATGCGTGTCCGTCGGCAGCGCGTGCAAACTCGGCAAACGCAGCGACGTGTTAAAGGCCGCGGGCAAGTCGAAGGCCCACGAGAACGGGACCATCCGCGTGGGCGTGTCCGAGTACACGACCGAGTCCGACGTGCGCAAGTTTTTGACCGCCCTTCGCGCCGCCCTCGCGCACGTTTCCTTTAGCGCGCATAATACCCCATCGATTCGTTAGACGCGACAAGTTACCCCCCCCCCCCCGTCCATGGCCGAGTCCCTGCGAGACCACGTCGCGTCTGTCTTGTCGACGGCCGACTGCGTGCGGACAAGTACGGGCCGCGCGACCCCGCCCGGATCGTGGCTACCTACCTCCTGCGCACCTGTCCCTACCCCGACGACTTTGCGCGCGTCATGGCGCACAACATGACCGATCGTCGTCGCGAGTTCGTCCAAGAAATAGTGAGAAGATACGATGGCAGAGACGCGTATTTACAATGCGTGGACGAGTCCCGAGTGGAGGCGTGGAAATTGAGTTTTATTAGGAATATTCATAAATACATGTACAAAGCGGTCCTCGACCGCGTTCTAAGTCGACGCGGGGCATCCAAGTCCGCCCCTCCTCCTACCCTATTGCTCACAAGAACCTACTTGTCCCTATCTACTTTAGACATGCGAACGCTCCGGTCGTTCGACGCGGACGACGCGATCGTATCTCGCGCGTGTGGTCAGGATCTCGCGCGCTTGCGGTTCACGGCGTAGCTCCCGCTTCCCTCGCGTCGGTCGCTCAACACCAACCCTTCTTCGGACACGGCCCATGCGCGAGGGACGACGCCCGAGACCTTTCGGAGACTCAGCTCGACAGAGTCGTACACGTCGGACTCGGAACGGTTGCGATAGGCGTTGTCCACCTTCTCCCCCGTCCTCGACACCAGGTCCATGGAGAACCAGTACCTGTCCCCGACCTGGACGGCCTCCCTTTCGATCATGTTCTTCATGCTGTCGGGGTACGCCAGTATCACGAGCAGGTCTCCCACCGCCCTCGCGAACACGGTCCTCTTGTCGTCCTCGCCCGTCACAAAATCGACCGCCGTGCGCGTGAAGCTCCAATTCTCGTTGCAGAGGACGACGTCCGTCTCGTCCTTCGTGGCTTCCAGATCGACGGGACAGGCTTCGTTGACGTACCGCGCGATCCATGATCGGACGACGCTCGAGTCCGCCCTTGTGCCTTTTCGCGAGAACGCGCGTTGAGCGACGTCGAACAGCCCCGCGGGGCAATAGATCACGTGCACCTGGTTCATCACGCGGTCGCGGGGGATACCGTTCAACAAGTATCCCATGTCGCGCGCGACGCTGTCTTTGGTGATCGTGCGGCGGAGGACGATCTCGGAACGCGGGGTGAGGAAGCGGACGTACACCCCTCCGTCCCTGGTCGCTCGTTTGCAGACACGGGCGGTCGACGGGACGGCGACGAGCACGTTCGTGTCCCTGTCCACGCCGACGTATCGTCCGTCCGCGTACGTCAGCAGACGGATCGGAGTGGGTGGGGAGGACCGCGGGACATCAGCGATGTCCTCTCGTACCGGTTCTGTCACCGCGGCTGCTGGAACGGCAGTCGGGACATTGACGCTGTCCTCTGGTACCGTTTCTGTCACGTCGACAATTTGAGCCGTCGAGGTGTCGGCGAGAGGCGCCTGGTCGTGCACGGTGGAAGACGACATATTGTCGGTAGGCGATCGACGGACTCCGCGGATGTCGGAGTGGCGCGTTCTTGTTTTTCGAGTTGGGAGAGTTCGGGATGTGATGGTCTCGAACCCTACCGTGGGCGCTTTTTATATGGCTCGGAGCGTCCATGGGCACGAGGTGACGCGGCGCTCGTCCGGGACGTAACGCTCGAACGTGTCGTTGGAATCGAAACATATCCGATTTGCGACCCCGCCGGCGCCGCGCCTCGTCCGTGACGTCCGAGTCGACACGGCGGGCGGTTAATTTCTATCCAGTAAGCTATACTACGCTCCTGGAGACCCATGGAGAGTACGGACGGAGACGGACGGATAGGATACAACCCAAGACTGTCGAAACGCAGGGACTACTACTGCGGCAACCGGAGCGCGAGCGACAGACGGAACAGCGCGTACTACCGAGGCAAGCGAGACGGGGTGACGACACGTGTCGCCAGGAGACGCGTCTGTACGGAATCAAACAGACCCGCGACCCGAAGCTCCTGAAAATCGCGGAACTACTCCCGCGCATGAGCGAGCTACCGGACCACGACCCCCGATCCAAAGGAGAGTTCTTCTGCGGCACGGACGTACTCGGCGCTCGCAAAGGCAGGGACTTGGGGAGCTTTCGCGATTGCGCTCGGAAGAGACAGGTGCGCATGTACGGCCTCTACGCGGTGGGCGACCTGGGCCACGGGAGGCCGAAGTCCAACGAACGCCTCTTCGCGCGCCCCGCCGCGCCCGCGTTAAGAACGCTTCGTCTCCACTTGATAAGGAGCTGGCCGATCTGGGGTCGATGACGGACGAAGAATTGCAAGATCTAGTGTATGGAGCTCCCTCGCTTTCGCGTTACCCAACAGACGACCAAAGAACAAATGACCAAAGAACGCTCGTCGCCGGACCAGTTGAGTTGAACCGGGACGCGAACGGTCTTCCCGCGGTCGGCGCCCTCGAACCGTCCAACGAGAACGGTCTTCCCGCGGTCGATAACGGGAACTCCGGTGACTTCTTTCTAGCGCCAGGTGACTTAGAAGGCGCCATGGGCGGCAAAGACTGGGACCCGGATGCGGTCGGCGCCCTCAAACCGTCCAACGAGAACGCACGGGACCTAGCGAGCATCATCCAAGAGATCAAACGTTTACAGGTCACCGATGACTGGACCGACGATGAATGGAAGGAGGCCATCGAAAATTTCAGGCACAAAACACGCGCGTATTCGCGTCGTCGCAAGACCAGCGTCGCGTCCGCCCCGTCCCGTCCGCGGAAACGGGCCGAGGCAATCGTCCGGCCCGCCAAATCGATCCGTCGTGTCCCTTCCAACAAATCCAGAAAGTCGGCGAACGCCAAGAAGACCCGCAAGGTCTCGCCCACCCCTGCGACGAAAACGCGCGCCAAGAAAACTCGGACGATGTCCGCGTCCGCGTCGCGTCGAAAGCCCGCCGAAAATGTCCGACGTTGAGTGAGGACCTGCCGCCTCTAGGACGGTTCAAATGCGTGCGATCGCCTTGCCCCACCTCCACCTCGGCCACCGGCTCGTGACGCGCATCCGATTTGTCAGATTCTCGTCGACCTGCTCGCTCGCGCCTCGTGGACACGTCCCGCGAGCCGTGAAATGGATGATGGAAGTCGAGAAGGAGACCGGCCTGCGCATCCGACATTCCCGCAACGGGGGCGAGTTCGGACTGCGGATCGGCGGAAAAATCCTGTTCGTCGACGGCTACTGCGAAGACACGCGTCCGCCCACCGTGTTCGAATTCGAGGGAGATTTCTGGCACGGGAATCCCGACATGTTCCCCTTCTTCGACGTGCACCCTTTGAAGGGGGAGCCGTACGGCGTGCTGTACCTGAAGACCAAACTCAAGCACGCGAGCATACGGGACGCGGGGTACGACCTCGTAGTCCGGTGGGAATGCGAGGAGTACGGTCTGCCGCCGCCCGACCTCGACCTCTCCGAAGACCAAATGCGGCTCCTCTTGTCCCTCCACGGGAAGGGGAGGAGAGGCGCACCCCCTCGCAAATAATTGTCTCGCGGATTACTATATCGACGGCGTCCGAGCGAACGATGGACTTCCCGAGCGAGTACAAGTACGCCGACGCCTACGTGGACAGCGGCAAGGACGACTACGTCGGCGTTCAGCCCCGTCCCGACATCTACACGCAGCTGACCGGCGACCCCGCCTACGAGAGCATGCGGTCGTCCATGACCCACCGCGCCGGCACGGAGTCCTTCATGATCCCCGCGTCCGAGTTCGACGCCAAGTACGGCATGGACACCCGCGCCCGCCCCGGGCTCCTGAGCCACGGTGTCGGTTTCGACGAGCAGCTGTCGTTCGCGTCCGACCTCCTCCCCAAGCCCGCGGACGTCGTGGGCGCCACCCTCGACGATTACAAGGTCGGCGTCGGATACGTCACCTCCAACAACAAGGACATGCCCGTCACCGGCATCCAGACGCTGCGTCCCTACATCCCCAACCCCGCGACACTGGACGGATGGGGCTCCATCGGCGTGGCCACGCGAGGGGCGTTCGGACGGCTAGGCACGTCCGACACGAGCAGTCTGTACCTCGACCCCCGGTACCAGGAGGTCGACTACGGGTCCGTGTCCCGCACCGTGTTCGGCTTCCCCGAGATCGCCGACACCGCCTCGATGGGGGTCTACGGCGAGTCCTCCCTCCCCGCCAAGACCAGCTTGTGGGGGCAGCCCGGCATGATGCAGGTCGCCGGCCTGTGAGAACGTGTCGGAATTCGTGAGGACGACGACCGCGTTCGGACGAGGATAAATGTTGTCTCCGTCAATGGTATGACCAACCCATCTCGCCAGTCGACATGGAGGACCAGATGAACGTCGAGAGGTGGAAAGAGGAGGTCCGAAGGGCCACGGCCGAGTACATCCAGATCGACGACGCGCTCAAGCAGGCGGCCAAGGACACGATGCCTCTCCGCAAGAGGAAGAAGGAGCTGTCCTCCCTGATCCTCGAAAAGCTCGTGGGCGCCAAGGTGGACGCGTGCAACATCACCGGCACGAACGACCGCCTCGTCGTGAAGAAGGGGCTGAAGAAGACGCAAGTCAGACCGGCCGAGGTGAAGACGCGGCTGATCGAGTGGTTCGGAGAGGACGAGGAGCAAGCGGAGCGGTGCGTGTCCGTCGTCCTGACCCCCGAGGTGACCGAGACCGTGTCCCTCCGCCGCGTCAAGCAGAGGAAGAAGAGCGAGGACGAAGACTCGAACGATCCGGGGGAGGAGGGTCCCGATCGGGGATCTGAGGAAGAGGCGGCGGAGGAGGAGGGAGAGGAAGAAGACGATTGACCGCCGCCAGCTCCTCTTTCATGTCCCGGACGAAATGGTCGATCCCGAGGTCCGATCGGAGGTAGTAGGACCCGTACGCGTCCAGCCACTCCCCCGTCCACGTGACGACGATGTCGTTGTGCAGTTCGTGCTGGACGTACGCGGGGACCCTCTTCCACGGGTCGTCTGACGCCGAGCGGGACGTCTGCGCCGTCCGGATGTCCTTTGTATCGCCCCTCGACATCGCGTGGATGGACAGCGTCCCGATGTTTCTCGCGTCTTATCGCGAGCTTTTATTCTGTCGCGAAACCTGTATAGAGCTCGATGGAGGGCGGCGGAGGGGGCGCGGGGGACGCGGCGGTCGTGACGGTCGACGTGGAGGAACTTTTGTGCGTCCTGTGCAAGGATCTCGTGCGCGACCCGGTCGTCCTCGAGTGCCGCACGCGGACGGGAGGCGGGAAGTGCGAGGCGGTCGTTTGTGCGGAACCGTGCGTCCGAACGCTCATCCGGGACCAGACGACGCGCGGAGGGGTCGCCGCCGGCGCGTCCGGTCGATGCGTTCTCTGCCGCGCCCCTTGGCTGGGGTATACTCACCGTCCCATGGCGACAATCGGACGCATCGCGGCCCGCGTGCGACAAAAGTGTCCCCGTCGCGAAATCGGGTGCCATTTCGAGGGGCCTGCGCGGGACGTTTGGGACCACTGCGAAATGGGGAGATGCGCGTTCGAAACGGTGGCGTGTCCGAACGCCGAACACGGGTGCGACGCCCTCTTCGCGCGCAAGGACGCCCTCAACCACTACGACGCGTGCGGGTATTTCCCCTGCCGATTTCGGTTGTCAGGCCTCGGATGCGACCGGGTGTGCGGAAGAGGGGATGTGACGAAACACGAGACGGAGTGTCCCTACAACGCGCACCCGTGCGCGGACTTGATAGGACGCGTCCGCGTTCGCCTGGGCTTGCGTGATGACGAGAACGGGGAGAAATGGAGGTTCTTGTTGGAGGGGAAGTACCACGAGGTCGCCGTGAGTGGGGAGGACGTGATACCTCTGGATTCGTGTGTCGCCGAGAAAAGCGACAGGGAACTTTCGGAGTTCCGCGTTGTCGATTCGCTCGCTGACGAGGAAGTGCGCACGTTCGTGTTCACTCGTAGGGGCAAATGCATCATGAAAGTCGAAATCGGTAATCAAGTGAACGAATGAAGGGATGATTTATTATTAAATGAATAAACGTTTCTTGCGCGTCAACATTCTGAGCAATGAAATGGGGTGTACTTAGTAATGGGTGCGGATGTCCTTAGATTCGTACTTTTTGTTTTCGCAATATGATCCCACTGCGTCCGTGTACGGATTAGGCGCGCCGTTTCCGTTCCCGTTGATGGAGTTGCGACTCGACTCCCCTCACGATGGGGCGACCGCACCATCGTCCCACGCGTTGACGACGGTCGTCAATCCCGGAAAGATCGCCGCGTCTGCCGCGTTGTCCGCTATCAGCGCATTTTTGGCAAGCGCGTTAGGAGGATCCGGGGGCTCCAATCCGACGGGAAAGAAGTTAGACATTGCGAAGGTTCCGCCCCCGCCTTCTCGCCCGTCTTTACCTACTCCCCCCCCAGAGGCGAAGGGTCTGACGAGTGGGAGCTCGACCGGAGCCAGTGGTGACACGACCTCGTCCGGAGGGGTGAAGGCTCTGACGGACGGAAACGCTACCGGAATCGTGGACGCCGTCGAAACGGGAGGGGCGTCTATCGGACTCGAGCTTCCTCTCGGAACAGGTATCGGTAGTTCCGCACTGGGGCTGACGCCTGGAACAGATGGAGCAGACACGGGTAACGGGACGGGAGCCGTAACGGATGGACACGCTAGCAGGGTCAAAGCCGGTACGAGCGAACCAAGCACCGCGTCTGACGCATCCACCGGGTCCGGAGACTCGCCAGGGACGTTGGTCGCGTCCGATACGCCCGCTATTAGGAACGGGCTAGACGCGGGGCCGACGGACGAGTCGGGTGATATGGTAGACGCCGGTACAAAGATCTCGTTAAATCTGCAAATAAATGCGGGCGCCGAGGCAGACGATTCCGCGGATGCATCATCCACGCGAAACATCTCGGGTCTTGTTACAGCGCCGATAGGAGACTCGGGAACGGTCTCTCTCGGTATTGGCGCGGCCGGCAATCTCGTCCGCAATGACACCGCGGCTGGTACGACTGACACGCCCTTCGCAATCACAGAGGACGACGACTGGGGCGAGGACGGCGACTGGGACGAGGACGACGACCGGGACGCAAAGCTTAAGAAGCTCAGAGAGGTCGCGAGGCGCGTGTTGCGACAACAAAGGGTGGATGCAATAGATCGGATGGTAGAAGCTTATACTACCCCGGAATCGTTAAAAATAAGAAACAAGTTGTCCTCGCTGTTCGATCGAATGTCGGAATATCAAAAACAGATTGATAATGGTCGCCCCGCAGAAAAAAACGACGAAGAGTCGCGGGGCCCCGGTGGAGAAAGCACGCTAAGGACCGAGATGGAAGGTCTCTCAAGATGGAAGATCTCTCGGATACCGTCAGTTGGTTGGCCAGTGCCTTTGCCGTTGACCACTATTCAAGAGGGGGACGAGGGCGATGTGGCAAGTACTCAAAGGCCACAAGCTCGTATCTACGCCAACGAGTACATGCGTTTGACGGGAGGACCGCGGACAGGGAACTTCACCTCCGCCAGCTTCGGCGTTCTAAACAAGGAAGCGCGCGTGGACAGGGCGATTGGGGTAGGCGTCCCGGAAAGACGGGATCAAGGGCCTAGCTCGGTACAAGGAGGAAGCATAACGGAGGCACATCCACATCCTGGCGAAAGTTCGGAATCCGGGATCCTGGAAACGCGTGATTTAGACTACGAGTCGAACGGCTCGGAAAACGGCCCGGGGGAGTGGACGTCGTCCACCGATCGTAATGGGGACGCGCAACCGGCGAACGCCAGCGGGCCGATGCTCGCGTTATATCAGGGTACGGGATCACCTCACGACCACGGATCGGTTAGGGCGGACACGATCGCTCTGTTTCATAACTCGGACGCGACCCTGTCTGCTGACGGGGCGGAAACAGGTTTCCTTACCGAGGCACCACCGAGGTCAACACCATTCGGGAGCGTGGATGGCGGTGTCGTTGTATCGGAAATCACGAACGATACGAGCCAAGGTGCGTTGCCCCGGTCCGACGAGATCGAGGCGGCCGTCTCGCAACCCGCCGCGTTAGTCGCAGCGCCCGGAAGTGAAACGGTCAATCCCGTTGCGTCCGGCTCGGAAAAGCCCGCGCTCGCGATTCTCGAACTGAACGGCTCGGAAAACGGCCCGATGTTTTCTGGGCCGATGAGAGAGGTTCTCGCGTTAGATCAGGGTACGGGATCACTTGACCCAACCGCGCTAACGGATATCACCGAACCCGGGACGGGTGTCGGAATTGCAAATGACGGCCACGAACACGCGCGCGTGCCGGCAAATGGACAGATATCGACACGGGTTAGGACGGGCACGGGGATCGCTCCTAACTCGGACGCGACCCCGAAAGCGTCGTCTGCTAACGGGGCGAAAACAGGTTTCCTTACCGAGACGCCACCGAGGTCGACACTCTCTGGGAGTGTGGACGGCGGTGTCGTTGCATCGGGCGAAATCACGGACGATACGCAGCGAACATCGACGGGTGATGCGACTCGGTCCGACGAAAACGAGGCGGTCGTCTCGCAACCCGTCGCGCTAGTCGCATCGCCCGGAAGTGAACCGACCTTGGATCTACTGGTCCAGTCCGTTGCGCCCGGTCGTAATGGTGACGCGCAACCGGCGAACGCCAGCGGGCCGATGCTCGCGTTATATCAGGGTACGGGATCACCTCACGACCACGGATCGGTTAGGGCGGACACGATCGCTCTGTTTCATAACTCGGACGCGACCCTGTCTGCTGACGGGGCGGAAACAGGTTTCCTTACCGAGGCACCACCGGGGTCGACACCGTTCGGGAGCGTGGATGGCGGTGTCGTTGCATCGGGCGAAATCACGGACGATACGCAGCGAACATCGACGGGTGATGCGACTCGGTCCGACGGAAACGAGGCGGTCGTCTCGCAACCCGTCGCGCTAGTCGCAGCGCCCGGAAGTGAACCGACCTTGGATCTACTGGTCCAGTCCGTTGCGCCCGGTCGTAATGGTGACGCGCAACCGACGAACGCCGGCGGGCCGATGAGAGGGGTTCTCGCGTTAGGTCAGGGCACGGGGATCGCTCTGTTTCCTAACTCGGACGAGACCCTGAATGCGTTGCCTGCTGACGGGGCGGAAACAGGTTTCCTTACCGAGGCACCACCGGGGTCGACACCGTTCGGGAGCGTGGATGGCGGTGTCGTTGCATCGGGCGAAATCACGGACGATACGCAGCGAACATCGACGGGTGATGCGACAAATATCGCGGATCGAGGCGCTAAATCGAGCGGACAGCGGATGGGCTCGAGGCAAACCAAATCCGCGACGAAAGCACCCAGACGCAATCCGAAGGGGTCTAAAAGGCTGGGCGGTGTGCCGAAACCGGTCGCAGCGCCCGGAAGTGAAGTGCCATTTGATCCATCGGTCGATGATAGACCAGAGACGATCACTACCCCCCTCTTTACGCTCGGATCTACACAATCCACGCGGGCACAGGGGGTGGATGTACCGAATCCCCTGATGTTGGCGGCGGCGGCGATATCGGACGCAGCGGGCACGAATGATGGACAAAGCGGCTTCCGGCACAATGGCGGCTTTGCGGAGATCGCGGCACAGCCCGCGACCTTTGGCGACACATTGAATTTGCTACGAGTAGGCACACAGATAGTCAAAAATTTGCTTGGGAAACAAGACGCGCCGGAAGAAGACAATGATCCGAAAGAAAACAACGGACCCGGGAGGGGACATCCTCGACGGAGAGCTCGGCAGCGGCTTGCGAAAGAACCCTCTGTGTTCTTTTTCAATCAGACGCCTAACGATCGCGCGACGGAGGATGCCCCGACGTCTCCGCCACGCGATCCTCGGATAGACCCGATTCCCGGAGACGATGACTACTTATTCGGGAGACTGGGCAAAGCGTTCGTTTACAGACTGTGGGGCGAAATTGGGAGGTTGAAAGAGTCGGAACAAAGAGAAATGGTGAAAGAGCATATGTTACCCACGCTAGAGGTGTTATCGAGATCTCCTATGACGAACGAGGACAATTACGATCACATGAAGACGTTGTTGGATGATAAACACCCGCACACAAAAAGCCTCCCTGGAGCCAATATAAGCGACCTATTGGCACATCCGACAGAACGAGAATCGGCGCCGCCCGAACAAATCGAGAAAATGTTCAAATTGTCCTCGTTTCGATCCATCAACGAGCAATGGCAAAATTTGCAAAGGACGGTGAAGCTCGTTCTAGACGATCCTGTGGCCTCGGAGTACATCAAAAGCAATGCATCGCGTGCAAGCGATCAGGCCGATCATCAGCTACAAGGCGTTCTCGACGTGTTTGCTAGCGAGATATTTAACATGAACGTCCCGGAGAGCATACGCGCGAAAGGGGCACACGAACGCGCGTCGTCGGAACTTTCGCCGCATGTACGCAAACTTATCGAAGATGCTTCCCAACGACTGGCGAAACTGACGTCGCTTCTAGAAGCAGAGTACCGCGGAGGGAGAAACGCGACAAGTGACACGCAATCGTCCAGCGCGGGTCAGCATGCCCCGGCAAATCCTAGCGCGCGTTTTTCAGATGAGGACCGAGACGAGATGGATAAATGGAATTTGGATGTGGACATAGAAGAAGGGGCGGCCGAGGCGCGACGAGCGGCAGAGGAGCAGCGATCTGCCGAGGCGCAAGCGCAACAGGCGTGGGCTGAACAACGGGCGGCACAGGAGGCGCAAGCGCAACAGGCGTTGGCCGAACAACGGACGGCACAGGAGGCGCAAGCGCAACAGGCGTGGGCTGAACAACGGGCGGCACAGGAGGCGCAAGCGCAACAGGCGTGGGCCGAACAGCGGGCGGCACAGGAGGCGCAAGCGCAACAGGCGTGGGCCGAACAGCGGGCGGCACAGGAGGCGCAAGCGCAACAGGCGTGGGCCGAACAGCGGGCGGCACAGGAGGCGCAAGCGCAACAGGCGTTATGGGCCGAACAACGGGCGGCACAGGAGGCGCAAGCGCAACTGGCAGCGCAACACGCGGCCCAAATAGCGCAAGCGCAACAGGCGTTATGGGCCGAACAACGGGCGGCACAGGAGGCGCAAGCGCAACAGGCGTTATGGGCCGAACAACGGGCGGCACAGGAGGCGCAAGCGCAACTGGCAGCGCAACACGCGGCCCAAATAGCGCAAGCGCAACAGGCGTTATGGGCCGAACAACGGGCGGCACAGGAGGCGCAAGCGCAACAGGCCGAACAACGGGCGGCACAGGAGGCCAAATTAGCGCAGGAGCTACAAACGTGGCGTGACGAACAACAGGCGGCGCGATGGAAAGCGGCCCAACTGGCGGCTTTGGAAGCCGGATCGCAAGAAGCGCCCCCTGCACGAGCGACAGAGTTTGAAAAACAGTCGGACCATACGACAGATGCGCAGGGAGGCGGGGTCGGCGCGGACAGCACTCTTCCACGCACAACAAACAAGTTCAGATACTTGAGACCAGGCGAACAGGCTAAACGTAATGCCCGGTCGCAACAAAGGGAGGCCTCTAGAAGCGCGAAACGTGACGCTGCCGAGGTAAATTTCTCTGTAAACCGCCAACTAGCGCTTCAGGAACAAAGGAATGAGTTGGTAGATTTACTCAACTTACCCGATTCTCCGAAGTCCGAAGCCGGGTCTGTGATAGATCCCGACTCTCTGGTCATTCCGAAAAATAAAGGAGTAGTCGAAAAGGCGAAAGATGCGGCGATCGCCTTTATGACACGAGTAGCAAAACGTAGAAGGCTGACCGATGGATGGAGTCCTGGATTTGTGGAAAGTGTCGTGGGTCACGGGCTATCCAGTTTCGGGTATAAATCGAGCGGCGGTGGTTCTAGCAAACTCGATACAATTCCATTGTTTCCCGCTGTCACCGGTCACTGACGCGCGCCCCTTGTCTACCGACACTCTTCGTGCTCGTCACGGGGTTGCGCGCGTCGTCCGGCGCCGACTTCGGCCCGGCGTCAGGGAACATGCGCGCCCGGGACGGCATCAACGTCTTCAGTAAGAAGTAGATGCCCGTCAACAGCACCGAGATGTCCGCCTTCTTCGTGGCGCGGTAGGACCCCGAAAAGACCACCAGCGCCTTCACCACGTCGCAGTGGATGTCGAAATCGTACGGCAAAACGGACGTGAGGGCGTACGAGAATACGAACGACGTCGCCGACAAGGCTTCCGACACGATCGGGTGATCCATTGCGAGCGGAACCGACCACCAAGCGTACCAATACGCGGCATAATTTTCGTGAGCGGATCGAATTATACCGTCATCTGTCACGGGTTCGCGTCCGCCACGGAATTTGTATACGGATAAATTATATCCGATGGCTCCGATCGAGCCCGGCCTCGACGACGCGATCGTACCGGCCCTCGCCGAGCAGGTACGAATACGCGAAGAGAGGGGGCCGGGGCGAGGTCTCGGGCTGGGAAGGGGGGCGAGGGACGCGGATATGACGGACGCGGGGGATGTACCCGAGGCGAACCGGGACACTCGGACCGTCCGAATGGACGAGGGGGCGGGGGAGGGGGGAGGGAGAGGAGGACGGAGACGATGTCCTGGACAGCCAGGAGGACGGGGTCTTGCGGACTTCCGCCGCGGCCTGGCGACCGAGAGGACGTCAAGAGTTTCCGAGGATGTGCAAGGACATGTCGGACGACGCGCTCGGCGAGTACCTCCACACGCTGAAGGCCGCCGTCGTCGATTGCCCCGTGGTCGAGATCCTGTGCGACGTCTTCGAGCTCGGGCCGGAAGATCCGGACGGGATGAGCCCCGGGGAGCGCCACGCGGCATGTTGGCAGAAGGTGGACACGGCGGACGACGTGAACGACCTTTGCAAGTCCGTGGAGACGCGGATGGTGTGCGCGACCGGCAAGATCTTCAACCTGATCGCCGAGGTGGAGGAGCGCAGGGGGCAGGGGCTGGAGGTGTGGATGGACACCCTGTTCTTCGCCCACTCGCGCGTCTTTTCCCTCCGCGAGGCTGTGTGCAGCGTGGTCGAGGCGCGCGTCCCGAAAAAGGTCCGGGAGAACTTGCCGCGTTTGACGGTGCGGCTGAGTTCCGGCGCGGGGGAACTGAAAGAGTACCAGCGCCTGCTCCTCATCATCTCCGCGCAATGGAACGTGCTGAAGCTGAGGAAGGGGGCGGACGGCGACGACGGCGTGTACGCGCGCGTGTTCACGAGCGAGGGACACGACACCCACTTCTGGGAACGGCTCATGTCGGTGGAGGAGTGGATCACCAAGCAGACCGACACAGGCAACCCGATGGTGTGGAAGATGATGACGAACGAGAACGGCAACAAGAAGCGGCTCGTGGAGAACATCATCGGGTCCTCGGCGTTCGACTTCGCGGTCAAGCCGAAAGATCGCCACGTGTTCGCGTTCGCCAACGGGATCTACAGGACGGACGTCGACGAGTTCTATCCGTACCCCGCCCGCGACCTCCCCGACGACGTGGGCGCGTGTCGCTATTTCGAGAACGTCGTCATGAACACGGACCTTTTCGAGGAAGGCGCGTTCCGAGGGGACTACGAGACGGGCGAGTGGTTCGACATCCCGACGGAGGGCGTCACGAAGGTGTTGAACGACCAGAATTACACGGACGACGTGCACCGGGCGTTCTGGGCGCTGGGTCTGGGGCGGATGCTGTACTCCCTCAAAGAACTCGAGAAGTTCGAGGTGATGGTGTTCCTGAAGGGCATCGCCGGATCGGGCAAGTCGACCCTGGTCCGCATCGTCGAACTCATCTTCAAACAGGACGCCGGCGTCCTTTCTAACAACATCGAGCCCCTGTTCGGCCTGTCCCAGCACAAGGACAAGTACTGCATCTACACGTACGAGCTGAACGAGAAGTTTGCGCTCGAGCAGGCCGAGTGGCTGTCCCTCGTGAGCGGGGAGAAGATGAGTCTGGCGCAGAAGTACAAGGACGCCCTCAGCCAGGAGTGGAAGTCGCCCTACCTGGCGGCGGGCAACCGGATGTTCTGCAGGGGGGACAACGCCAGCCAGATCATCCGCCGCCTCGTGCTGTTCCCGTTCGACAAGAAGCCCGCGCAGGACGACCGCATGGACGAACTCATCGCGTCGAACATCGCCAACATCCTCGTCAAGTCCAACCGCGCGTATCGCAAGTTGATCGAATACGTGGCGCACAGGAACATCCACACGTGTCTCCCCGTCCAGTTCACCACGTGGAGGAACCACGCGCAGATGTCGTCGAACCCTCTCATCACCTTCCTCAACACGGTGTCCTGGGTGGAGAAGGGTGACGGTTTCTACTGCCCGTGGGAGATGTTCCAGCGCCGGTTCAACGAGTGGTTGCGACAGAGGGACCCCCGCACGCGCGTCGTGTTCGACGAGGACTTCTACAAGCACGTGTTCACGGAGAACGGCATCCAGCTCGTCCTGGAGAGGGTCACCAAGCACTACCCGCGCGGGAGTGATCGGAAGAAGAGGTGCTTCTTCTTGTACGGCGTGGACGTCGGCGACGAGAGCGGCGACGTCGAGGACTTCCCCGAGAACGCGGACGTCCAGGGACGCGTGTGAACGCGTGCGCGTCCATCTCGGATGTGGGAGGGTGACAAGAGTGGTTGAATGAGTTCCTTTATTTTTATGAATAAAAGGTCCTTTATTTCATCGCGATCCACGGATCGATCGAATAAAAATTAAGCCTCATTATACGTATAACGCGAACACAATGACGTCTCTTATGCTAGCACATCCCGCATGGTCCGAACGCAGAATCGCTCCGTCGGCCCGCACCCGCTCTCCGTGGGGCGGCGTGTCGGCCGCGGGGCCGCAATTATCCGTCCGCGGCCGGTGCGAACTCGCGAACGATGTCCTGTGCGAGCTGGGGATCCGCAGATTCGCGACGACGGACGACGTCCTTGAGCTGGGGAACGGGCTGTTGCTGGGCCTGCTGACGCTGTGGCTCATCCGCCGGGGCGCGGACAGCTCCTGAGGTTCAGTCCGAGCCGTCGGATGGCGTCTCGAGTGGACGTCGGGACCGCCGCCGCGTCGGGCTTGGATCCTCGCGACGCCCGCTTCTTCCCCCGCGATGTCTTGGACGCGGCCGGGGCGCGGTCGGAGGCGCACGCGGGTTTCGCCCTCTCCGATCCCCACTCGACGTACACGTGGTTAACCCCGACTTGCTTGACGCGGAACCCCCGGCGGACGAGTCTTTTCCCAATCGCGCGCACCATGGCCGAGCAGTCGTACAGCGGGACGCCGAACTGGTACATCGGGACGGTGTGGAACAGGAACGTCCTCCCCTGCTTGGCGCTCGTCTCTATGTTGCTCTCGACGGCGGCCAAGAGCCGGTCTTCGACCGCGCGCTTCGCCCTCTCCGAACTCTTCGTCAGCCTCGCGGCGACGTCGGCGGTCACTCGCGCTCCGATCATGGTGATATCGCCGCGGGCGAGTGACAGCGGACATCTATTATATCCTCGGTTATATTAGGACCCATGGAGATCGAGGGGGGTTCCGCGACCCCGGCGACGGCGGCCGAAGAATCCGCCGTGACGCACGCGTACTTCCTCCCGTGCCGCGGCAGGCCCGGCAGGGTCGCGATCTCCTCGCGATGGTCGTGGCAGGAGATCCGACGGTTCCTCCCGGCCCCCGAGCTGTGCGAGATACTGAAACCCGCCCTGACGCAGCCGTCCGACCGCGCGATCGGGGTGTACGCGTCCAAAAAAGGCGCGAACGCGGTCAACGCGACCGCCTCGAGGATCCTGGAATGGGCCGTGACCGGCGACGTTCTCCTCCTGAAAACGCGGGACCGAGACGATCTCCCGACGGCGGTGCTGGACATCACGGCGGACGACGTGTACATCATGCACGATTTCGCCAAGGACGCGTGGGTCCGCGTGCTGTGTCGCGAACCCTCGGTATTCGTGATCCCGCGCGCCTTTCGGTGCCGCCAATGCGACAAACCGTACATGCCCGTCGGCGGATGCGTGGACACGTGTCAATGCGCTCGCGAATGTCCGTGGGCGCCGAATCCGGCCTCGGCGCCTCTCCAAACCGTGCACGTTCTCCTCCCCGCTAATTTTTCTGCGGGATAGGTAAAGACGCCCGCGCCGACGACGATGGCGTTCCCTATCATGAACCAGACCAACGAGGTGCCGATGACCAAGACGACGATGTGCGTGCCGTCCGACCGGAGACGCACCGACCCTCGCCCCGTGTACGAATCTCCCCTGTTCCTGGCCGGGCTCGCGGCCGTCCTCGTGGGCGGGTTCTTCGTGTACCGGAGATACGCGTCCGGAGGCGGCGCCGGGGCGTTCGCGGGAGGCGAGGCGGGAGGCGAGGGTTTCGCCGCGGCCAACAACCTGATTTCGTGATCGGATCGTCCGCGGTCCGATCGAGTGCGTTCCAATGAGACGAAAGAAAAACTGGGGCTATAGGTATACAGAAATCCTTCACCAGGCGGCCAGTCCGCCCTTCCTCACGTAGGTCTACCGTCCGTCCGATGACGTCGACACTTCCATAACGTGGAGCCGTGCAATGAAACGGTAGGACAGTTAAGGTAATGGGATCTTTCATTAAATGATTCATGGAATGAAACGAACCATGGGCCGTCACAAAACCGACGCCAGTCTCTCCTCCATCCGTCTCACTCTGTCTTCGAGGTCCTTAGACGCCGATATAGCCGTCATCACCCTCTGAATGGTTTCCTCTTGAGCGATTTCGTGCAGGGTCCTTTCGACCGCTAGGAAGTACCAGCGGGCTCTCCGTCCCGTTTCCGTGTTGCTCGCCATAGCCAGATTCTTGAACCCCTCTTTGTTCAGCCAGATGTCCGAATCCGCGCCGTCGCGGACCTTGATCTTGACGAACTCCAGACCCCGTTGCAGGACCCGTTTCGCGGTCGCGGACGCTTCCGAACGATTCGCGTAGCCCAGCCATTCCCACGTGGTAGACAGGGGGATCGAAAAACCGCCCGCCTTTGGCGAAAGAGTCGCCTTCGTGATCACCGCCATGACCTCTTCTTCGCGTTTGTCCTCGTTCATCGTGCGTGATAGGGTAGCAGACCGCGAACAGTCTAGCCTCACACATGGCATGGATTATGTAGCCGCCGCGAACGAACGCTCCGTCCGACGATCTGTCTATCGCTACTAACTCGAGTCCGGGGCGGGTCTCCGTCCGCGTCCCGCGATCTCTCTCGATCTTCTCCTTGTTTCTTCGTCCTTGCGTGTCTCTGTCCTTCTTTCCCGGGCACCCGCCCACCCCTTCGTCTGCTCGGGTCGGCCGAGCGACCCCGCGAGGGGTCGCGGTGGGTTCGATCCCCACAGCAGACCGTACGATGACTAGATCCGCCGACTCACGAAGAGGTGGCCAGATCCGTCGGCGCATCCGCCACGACGTCCTCGCCGCCTCCTTCTAGGAGACGGACCTCCGTCGGCACGGCGCCGGGTTGCGGCGAACCGGCCTCGCCTCTCGCGCCCAGCTCCTTCGCCTCCCTGATTCGCTGCATGTTGTACTCCTTCACGCGCTCCTTCTGCTCGTGGTAACCGGTCATGATTTTCTGCAGACGCTCGTCCACGTACTTGTGCTCGATCTCCGCCATCAGGTCGTCGGGGAGGGGCAACACGATCCAATTGTACATGGACACGACGCATATGTCGAAGTCGGGGTCGATCTTCATGAGGTTGCGCGCGTGCTCCTCCGCGTCCTTCTGGTCGTCGAACACCCCGCGGATCTTGATCGCCAGGTGGTTGCTCCTGGGCGGGGCCACGAAGGACACGACGGCCAGCTGCTGGCCCTTGACCCGCGCCTCCTCGGGATCCGCCTTGGCCTCAGTCGCGCGCGCCGCGCCGGACGCGGTCGAGTCGCCCGTCACGACTCGGTCGTCGGACGGCGAACTCGGGACGGGCGCGGGGACGGTGGACGCGGACCCGTCCGGCATGACTCCGGTCCTCTGGAACGCCTCGTGCTCGCTCTCCGTGAGCACGATGGGGGCGCCCACGGACACGTCCACGATCTTGCTCTTGGCGCTCGGTGTCTCGTCCGTCGACATCGGTGACTTGATACCATTACCGTCGAAAATTTCCCTCCTCCCGGAAACGAACCGCGTCGATACCGTCACACGAGGATGTTGTCGGTGTGATAGAGGGCGTCTTTCCGCGGATTCGAACTGGTGAACTCCCACCACGGGATCGCCGCGTTGTTGGGCTGCTCGTCTCCCAGGAAGACGCGGGCGTATCGCTCGTAATCCTCGGAGTTGCTCCAGACGGACGCGGCGGTGCCGAGCCTGCGCCTCACGTCCTGGTTCAGGGACCGCAGCAATTCCGCCAGATGCGACGTGTCCCTCAAATGGACGGCGCGCCTCTCCAGGAACGTGGCGTCGGATCTTTCCGAGTACACCTCCCGGGCCACGGACGCGACTTTCTCGAGCGGGATCTTGACGTCCCACTCTCGCAAGACGGATTCCGCGACGTCGCGCAGGTTGTCCATCGCCATGAGTCGGGCGAAGAGGGGGTACATCTCCCTGGACAGATCGTCGTCGCCCGTGCGGTACACGGAGGTGGACACTCCGCCCATGAAAGGGGCGAGGTTATCGCCGTGGCCGTACGCGTAGGGCACGACGGGTGAAGGAGCCATTTTATATCATACGTTCGATATATATGGTCGCCGGCGACGGCCATGACGATCATCCTCAGCTTCGACGTGGGCATGACGAACCTCGCGTATTGCATCATCCGCGACATGCGCGGTCAAGAGAACCCGTACGCGGGCAACCTGTCGTTCGAGATCGTGGGGTGGGAAGTCATCGATCTGAAGGCGGCGAGTCTGGACGAGGCGTGCCGCAAGTTGCCCGCCGAGCTGTTCAAACGGATCGACACCATGAGCGCTGTCGACAGGGTGGTCATCGAGAGACAGACCAAGTCGAACATCAAGATGAAGTGCATGTCCCACGCGATCCAGACGTTCTTCGAGACTCACCTGGTGTACAAACCCCGTCCGTCCGGCGGCGAGTTCCCTCGCATGCGCGTCGAGTTCGTGAGCCCGTGCAAAAAACTCGGCGTCTACACGGGCCCTCCGATCGCATGCGGCATCACCAACCCGTACCGCCGCAACAAAAAGATGGCCATCGAGCACACCGCCAAGATCCTCGAGAAGTACCCCGTGTACGTGGAGTACTTCCACCGGGCCTCGAAGAAGGACGATCTCGCCGACGCGCTCCTCCACGCGCTCGTGTCGTTGCGCGACGCGCCGATCGTTCGAGAGGTGGACGTGTGACGTCGGCGAGCGCGTTCCCACGGGGGGAAATATGGCCTCCGTGGGTATATGCGGTTCGACCCGGGTCCGACTCCGTCACATCGCGCTCGACGACCGTAGAAACCATGGACACCCAGGACGTCCCGTCGATCCACCCGATCGTGAGGGAACTGCTGAAGATCGAGACGGCCCCTCAGAAGTCCGACCGATGGTACGCGGAGCGGGACCAGAAACTCACGGCGTCCGACGTGCCCGCGGCCCTCGGGGACAATCCCTACCAGAGCCGCGACAAGCTCCTGCGCAAGAAGCTGGGGGACGCGCGGTACGTCTTCAAGGGCAACTCGGCCACCGCGTGGGGGAACGAAAACGAGTCCGTCGCCGCGGAGGAGTACTGCCGCAAGACCGGCAAGACGCGGTTCGAGTTCGGGCTCCTGACGCACCCCATCCACCCCTGGCTCGCGGGTCGCCCGACGGGATCACCGCGGACGGGATCTTGATGGAGATCAAGTGTCCCATCAAGCGAGAGATCAAGCACGAGATCCCCGCGCATTACGTCGGTCAAGTCCAGGTCCTGCTGGAGATCCTGAACCTGGAGACGGCCCACTTCATCCAGTTCCGACCCGAGACGACCTGGACCCCCATGGTGTTGGACATCCTGCCCATCCGGCGAGACCGCAACTGGTTCCGTCGCAAGCTGCCCTTGCTGAAATCCTTCTACGACGAGTGGATGACCGCGGCGCGCAACGGCGGCCTGAAGTACCTGGACCGCGGCGGATTCCGCGACTCCTCCGATTCGTCGCGGGACCCGTCCCCGTCCGCGAAACGCCCGAGAACCGAAGTCGAGATCGACATCGACATCCCGCTCCCGTTCCCCTTCCTGACCAAACCGCGCGGTTTCGTGGACCCGCCCGCGGCCGCCACGAATCCTCCTCCGCACACCCGGCCGCAATCGTCCGCACGCGACGAGATCGAAGACGCGGAGGAGCCGGACCCGTCCGTTCGTTCCAACGGGGAGGCATTAAATCGAACGGAGTAGGTAAGTACGTCGTCCCGATGTCCACCGAGTCGAGCGAGCCGTCGCCGGCGGACGCGGGCAAGATATCCCAGACCGACGCCGTCGTGTTGATCGAGTCGAAGGGGCTGTACACGATGGACGTCGAGGGCGAGAAGCGGTACATCATGGCGTTTTCGGACGTGGACACGGCGCAGAAGTTCGCCATATCCGCCATCGTGTTGCACGGGATGGGAGACGACGAAGAAGACGATCTCGACGGGTACGACGCGCCTTGCGTCCCCGCCGAGGCGTTCGCGGAGGCGGTGAAGACGGTCGGCCGCATGACGTCCGCGGACAAGCGGACGCCCGTCGAGACGTTCTACGCGACCGACCTGATGACCTGGTCCGTCCCGCTGTCTGAGCTCCAAAGTCGATGCGAGGACACGGGCGAGTGCATATTCCTAGTGCGACCGAACCTCCCCCCCACGATGTTCGACTCGAAGAGCGGGAGGTGGAGGATCGTGAAACGGGACGGGAAAGCCGTCGCGTCGTAATTCGATGCGCGATAACGCGTTCCTCTGATATTGTCGTGGTAATAAAACGAATTTCATTTCAAATCATTTCAGATCAAGGACCATCGCATGCACGTTCCGACACCTTCCGCCGCACGCGCTCCGATCGGTCGGGGGTGCGCCAATAGCCTTCTCCGTAATCGAACAGGATCTCGCGTCCCTTCAGGATCGTGCGGAGGGCGACGACGGGGAGTCCGCCGCGGCCGTCTCTGCGTATCTCCGCGTTAGGACCAAGGAATCGCGTCCCGCGGTAATCGTTCGCGAAACTCATCTCGTTGCCGAACATCTTCCCGTCCACGTAGCTGGCCGAGTCGGTGTCCTTGGAAAGATCCGCGAAGTAGGTCGTGTCGAGGCTCGCCGGGATCCGCACTCGCCCCGTGTCCGCCTGTCTGGTGACCGTCCACACGATCCCGCCGTACTCCCCTATCCTCTCCCCTTTCCGTATCGCGCGGGCGGCGAACAGGCCGAACTGGCCGTGACACGGATGGTCCGGATCGTCGACCTTCCGCACGCGCACGCGCCGGTTGAACCCGTCCGGATCATCCGCCCGTCGTCGATCGATCGCGAGCTCCGGACGGATCGGTCCGGGCACGTAGAATCGGAGAGGGTGCGACTCGCCCCCCAGGAGTTCCATGGCCATCTCTCTCGCGCGCGGTGTCGCCATGGGGCGAACGCAAATAATAATAGTCGCATACAATAAACGCCCCCGTCATGAACGAGGGTCCCTCGGGGGACTTGCAGGCCGCCGTCAACATGCTGGCAATGGCGAAGGGCCATATCCGCGGCGGGACCGCGCCGAGTCGAACGACCGACGACGACCCGCACGCGCGGGACTTCGTGCGACCCCCGGCCAAGCGCGCGAGTACGGGATACGGCCAACCGGGACGGATACGGAAACTCGTCGAAAGACAGGTGAAGGCGTCCCTGGAACGCCAGGATCGCGCGAGGGTCGAGAAGGAGAAGGCGAAGTCGCCCGAGATGAGTTACAGGGACAGGAAAAACAAGTGGGCGGCGGAGGCGGAGAAGCAGGTCCGCCTGTGGCTGAAAGAACAACGGGTGCCGAAAGGCCAAACGGTCTTCATCCGACTGTCGCACCACAAGAACCGGTACGTGCTCAATATGAACAGAGACATGAATAGAGTCAACGCCCAGCTGCTACTATGGTTCAAGCGGCGCAAGATACGTGTCGGGCGCGGGCTGAGAGTGGAAGCCGCCTTCCGCGACCAAGTGAAAGGGAGAGACGGCGCGAAGGGGAACGGCGTCGTGATCGTCCGGAAGCAGTTCCGAGTGCGCGACCCGCTCACGAGACTGAGAGAGTCCCAGCTCAGATTCCTCGCGATTCAGAAGAGAGAGGGAAACCTACCGAAGGAACCCGTGGAGCCGTATAACAAGAGCCGCGTCGACGCGCAGATGGGTTTCTGGAACACGCGGTGATCGACCGCTGCTAACAGCTTGCGTTCCCGACCGTCGCCACCCGCAAAAGGCCGCACTTCCAGCTGTCCCCGTGGAGAACCGAGCTCGCGGCGGAACCGAACACTCCGTGGTTCGCGCCGAACTCGTTCATTTTGTCCGCCAGGTGGGTGACGGGCGCCGATACGCGGTTCGGGAAAAGGCCGAACCCGCTCAACGCGTCGCTCGCCCACGAGACGGGGTTCATGTTCGCGATGTACGCCTTGGACAATTCGTGCGCGACCGTCGCGGGGACGAACGCCTTGGACGAAACCGGAGTGTGGTTCGGGATGGGCGGGGACGCGGCCGGCTGTAGCGCTCGCGGCTGCACGGGCACGATGGATCCCGCGTGAGGACCCACGTCCACGAGAGGGGCGGACGGCTCTTCGGGGCGGGTGGCCGGATGCTCCCCGTTCTTGGACCTCGGATGCAACTGCGAGACCCTCGTGGCCTCGTAGTCCGCCCTCGCGACCACGACCACGAGGATCAGAACGACCAAGGCGGCGAACGTTTTGTAGGTTTCCATCGCTCGGTCGATCGGTCGGTCGATATAAGGTAGAGGAGAGACATTTGTCGCAGCGTTATTTTCCTGTCGGACTACATAATAACAGCGCGGTCGCTGCGGTCGAGCCTGTGGATGGCCGCGTCCGAGCCCGAAGTGGTCCCCGCGACCCTGGCGGAACCCCGCAAGTCCCAACGGGAGAGGGCCGTCCAGGTGAAGCTTCGAGACGAACTGGGTTGCGAAATGGAGGTGCCTTGTCGCGCGGGAAAGATCGACCTATTGTGTCGCAAACGCAAGCTGATGATCGAAGTCAAGGAGTGGAGCAGTTGGACGGCCGGGATCGGTCAACTGCTCGCGTACGGCGAGGATTTCGCCGGATTCAAAAAACGACTGCATCTATTCCGCGCCCCGTGGTCCCACAGCGTGTCCCCGAAGAGATTGCAGTTTATCGGTGACGTTTGCAAGAAGCGCGGTATACAATTGACGCTAGACGGTAGCATCGGGTTGCAAGACGCGACCGATCGGCCCTCGAGGACTCTGCGAGACAGGCTATCTAGACTACTCCATTGCAGATGTTTCGCGAATTCGGAACGTTTGTTTTATTCGCAATAAAAGGAATCAATATCCGATGCCTAACTTGATGTACCCGGGGTACACCGGCCTCTTAGACTTCGCCAACAGGTTTTTGAACGCGTTGATCGCGAAGTAGAACAAAAAGAGGGGGTTTTCCTTCTGAAAGAGTTCCGTCACCGTCTGGACGCTTTCGGGGATGCCGACGACGAAATCCTTCATCTGGTTCAGATCCACACGGCCCCACGTCTTCGGGTCCGTCTTATCCGTCTCCGGCATCGGGGGGAACACGCCCGCGGGGACGTCCTTGCTTCCGTAGTACCCCGCGTAGTCGGACGTCTCGTACCGGAACGGGTCGAGGTCTCCCGCCCCTCCGTGGACGTACACGAAGTCCCCGTGAAACCCGTGCAGGTCTCGCACTCGGACGCCGGGCAGCGAAACGCTGTGGACGAACCGGAACCTGGCGAGGATCGTCGGGATGCGCGGGACGACCCCTGTGTCCTTGGGTCCTCGGATGTACGTCCCCGGGATCTGGGACAAAAGCGACCCGTCCGCGTAATCGTACAACACCAAGTTCCCGTTGAATAGGAGCCCGCTGTTTCCCAAGAGGACGGGGAACGTGACGGCCGAGCCGGTCCGCGGACAGTACGTCACGCTGTTCCCGAACAGGTGGACGATCTCGTACTTCTCGATCAGCGACAGGGGCACGACGACCATGTTCTCCCCCATGACCACGCACACCACCATCGAGTCCGGAGTCAGGTACCCCGGCTCGTCCTTGGACAAGATCGGTTCGGCCAGCGGCTTCGTGCGGTCGAGATCCACCGCGTGGGGCGGTTGTCCTCGCGCCCCGACGAGACGACGGCGGATGCTCCCCGTGTCGATCGCCATGTGACGCGCGGCGGCGTTTACCATTACCTTCGAAATGTTTCCTTCTCCGGCGCGCACCCGCTCGCCCGCTTCACGAATTCGAGGAACATCGGGAAGTCTGCGTGTCGTAGCAACGGGTAGCCGTACTCCTTGCACTGTTCCAAGAGGGTGATGTACAAGTTCATGATCTCGTCGCTGTACGTGCTCTCGAAGGACCCGGGACAGTACCGTTCCGCCATGGTATCGTGATCGTCTCGAGCGGCCGCGACCTCGCCGTTCGCCGTCGTGACGCGATACGCGCCGGTCGCCGGATGTCTCATGTTATATGATTATCGGGCCATAATTTGCGCTCTCACCGGAACGCGCCGGAGGCCATGCCCGGGAGGTAGAGCGCGGCGAGGACCGCGACGAGCCAGAAAGGCGCGATCGTCTGCCGCGCGCCGGTCCCGAACGCCAACGGCCGACCGTTCTCGTCGAACATGCACCTCGGACGGAAAAACAGCAGCACGTACGCCGCGGACGAGAAGAGGAGGATGTCGCGGATGGGTCGTTGCATGTCTCACCGGCGCGATCGTACACGATATACTACGTACGAACATTGTTTTCGTCGCGCGCGTCGACGCTCATCTCGCTCATATTCCGGCGGATGCGTCCCGTGTGACTGTCCTGCACGTACGCCGGAAGTGCGGGACTCTCCGAGATCAGGTGGTCGATGTTGATCCGGGTCAGCTGGACGAACTCGTACGCGTTCGCGCGCTTGGACCGCGGTTTGGACAGTTCCGCGTCGATCTCGCGGTACATAGCGGAGAACTTGTGGGCCGTTGCTTGTGCTTTTCGCTCCTCTGCGCGAACCGGAGGAAGTTTTGCACGCCCGTCAGGGCGCTGACCACCACGCTGATGACTCCCAACGCGATCGTGACGGACACTTCTTCGTCGCATGAATTGATACCCGCTTTGCTGAAGGCGGTCGCGCCCCCCGCGGCCGAGAGGAGGATCGCCGGGATGCCGAGAAGCTGGGAGAACAGCCCCGCCGATCGGCCGCGGCCATGTGCATGTTGCGAAGACCGACCGCCTTCTGTCCCCAGCGATAGATCAGGTGCTCGATGTCGGGCGTCCACTCCGCCCCGATCTCCCCCTCCCCGCTGTCTTCCGGCGAGGAATCGTCTTCGCGGACCACGTACGTGTAGATGTTGATGTTGGACGGATGCTCAAGGGCCTTCGGGCGTCGCCGTCGACGCTCGATGTCGACCCCGCCATTTGTCCCGTCCCGATGAAGATGGGATGCACGGGAGGCATCGCGCGGCTTCGGTCACTTCCGTGTGCATGGCGATACGAGGGCGGCGATCGTCCCGTCC
>RPFO01000163.1:0-237357 GCA_009746045.1 Mesostigma viride | reverse complement strand
CAGATTTAAAGCAACGTGCGGTTTGAGGCAGGGGAAAACATGCGTGGACGATAGGAATTATAGCACCGGCGGGCTTCAAAGTGCCGGACGGCAGGCGGTACCGCCACTCCGTGGCAGCTTGGCCCAGTTTGCTACCGGCTGGCACACGTTTTCAGTGAATTTTGGGCTCCAGATTTAAATGCAACGTGCGGTTTGAGGCAGGGGAAAACATGCGTGGACGATAGGAATTATAGCACCGGCGGGCTTCAAAGTGCCGGACGGCAGGCGGTACCGCCACTCCGTGGCAGCTTGGCCCAGTTTGCTACCGGCTGGCACACGTTTTCAGTGAATTTTGGGCTCCAGATTTAAATGCAACGTGCGGTTTGAGGCAGGGGAAAACATGCGTGGACGATAGGAATTATAGCACCGGCGGGCTTCAAAGTGCCGGACGGCAGGCGGTACCGCCACTCCGTGGCAGCTTGGCCCAGTTTGCTACCGGCTGGCACACGTTTTCAGTGAATTTTGGGCTCCAGATTTAAATGCAACGTGCGGTTTGAGGCAGGGGAAAACATGCGTGGACGATAGGAATTATAGCACCGGCGGGCTTCAAAGTGCCGGACGGCAGGCGGTACCGCGACCGCAGCGCGTTGGGGGGCTGCCGCCCCCCAAACCCCCGCGTGGGGGGCTCCGCCCCCCACACCCCCCGCCCCCCCCCTCGGTGGCTGCCACGCCTGCCCTGATTGTTCATGGACGACCCACGACCCCCTTCGCCCAACGGCTCCCCCGCTCCCCGGTTGGCGCCTCGGCGGTCCTCTCGGCTTGCGGCCCTTCTTGCGGAGGTGGGCGACCCGGCTGCGGGGGCTCGGGCGCCCCGGTCTCCCCCTCCTTGGCCTGCGAGGTCTGCCGAGACGCGGCACCGCGGGCACCACATGTTAGTTTGTGATGCTTGCAATTCCGGGTGGCACTTGCAGTGTCTTACTCCCCGGCTCTACCGGGTCCCGCCGGGCTCCTGGACGTGCCCGCGCTGTCCCCCCGGCGGGCCCCCGGGCTGCCCTCCCGCGGGTGCTCCGGCCCCTGCCCCGTGTGCCCCCTGCCGAGGCCCTCGGGGCGGGCCGTGGCCTGCCCGATGGGGCCGCCGTTGCTCGGGCCCTGGCGCCCTCGGCCCCGGGCCCCACCCGTCGCCTGGCCCCGCCGACGGGGGCGCGGCGCTGTCGCCTGGGCTGGGCCCGGCCGACCCCCCGGCGGGCCTGGCGACCCCGGCGCCCGCCCCCGGCCCCTCGCTCCCCGACGCTCTGGCCTCCCTTCTCCCGGCCGCGGTTGGCCACCCAGCCGCCCCCCCGTCCTTGCCGCGTGGGACGGCGGCCCCCGGGCCCACGCGTTCACCTCGTGGCCGCCCTCGCACATTGTCGGCGTGGTGGGCCGCGCCACCTTTTCTTGGGCGTACTGCCCTTTGTTGCTGGACGCGGTCGGGCTCCAGGCCGCCTTCCCCTCGCTCCCTAGGCCCCCGGCCTTCCTGGCCCTAGTTGCGCAGGTGCGGGCGACATTTCTTTCCGCCGCCCCCCGGTGACGGCCTCGACTCTTTGGGGGTATGTCTTGGAAGGATATCACGCCGGCTGCCGGCTGCCGTGGCATCTCCCGGCCGCCCGGCAGGAAGAGCTGCTTTCCCTGGACGAGCGGGTGGGTCAGGAGGTGGTCGAGTTCGTCACGGCGGTGGCTCGAGACGCACAGGTCTCGGTGCGGGCGGCCTACCTCGCGGGCGGCGCCGACCTGGGCCTCATGTCCCCGCGGCAGCTTCGCCTCTTCTTGGACGCCCAGGCCCCGCCTCCCGGCCCGGTTGCCAGTGGGGGCTTTCTCATCACCTCCCTCAGCCTGGCGCAGGCCGCCATGCTGCGTGTGGAGTTCGGGGCCCCATCGCGGTTCAGGGCGGCCAGGCCATCTTGGTGGACTCGGCCGGGCGCGCCCAGCCCCTAACCGCGGGGACGCCTGTTTCTGCCTTCCTCCACGACATCCTGGAGTTGGCAGGCATCCCGCACGAATGGCACCCCGCGGCTGACCAACCGGTCGGCATCCTCTCGCGCGCCCAGATTGCCGCTCTCCCGGGTTGCTGGGAGGCCGGCTGGGACCCGCCCCCCCTCATGTCCGGTCCCTTCTGGAGGGGGACGACCCCGAGTCAGGCTCCTGTGCCATCTGCCTTGAGCCCTTCCGGCCGGGGGATGGCTTGTGTCGCCTGCCCGCGTGCGGCCACACATTCCATCAAGCGTGCATCGCGCGCAGCTTGCTCCACTCCGTGCCGCGCTGCCCGTTGTGCCGGGCTGTTGTGCCGCCCCCTGGGACTGCGCTTCCTCTCGGCCCGCCCCCGGTCTCGCTGGGTCCCCTGCCGGGTCCCCACCGGGCCCCGGGGCCAGCTGCCTCCCCGACCCTCGGCCTCACTAGGAACTCAGATCTGAGATTTTTCTCAGTTTTTCTCAGTTTTCTCAGTTTTCTCAGGAAGGCTGCCTGAGATTTCCTGAGATTTCCTGAGATGTCCTGAGATTTCCTGAGATTTCCTGAGATCAACTGAGAAAAATCTCAGTTTTCTCAGGAAAACTGAGAAAATCACCTGAGAAAACTGAGAAAACTGAGAAAAAACTGAGATCAGCCTGAGAAAGTCGCCTGGCCTGAGATTTTTTTTTCTCAGGAACGAAATTTCTCAGGCGCCCGGTTTTTTCTCAGGTTGCTGCCTGAGAAAATCTGAGACTGAGAATATCTGGGAAACTTAAGGCCTGAGAAAAACTGAGAAACCTCATGCACACAGAGAAATCGCATTCATACCACGCAACCAGAAATCACTTTGATTACAAATTATAATAATTTCTTGTGCAGTTGGAGTACAGCTCTTCAAGTTTAATAAGAACATCAATTTCAGTCACTAGACGAGTTGCTACAATCTGCTTCAGCGTAGCTCACTTTTCCATACGCCCTTGCACTTCTCCTCGTTGGTGCAAGGTCGCCCCGGCTAGGTTCAGCCACATTCTTGTGCTGCCTACCCCCTCTCCCCCTCTGCCCACGATTCCCCCGCGTAGGTTCAGCCGCATACTCGCGGCCATCGCCACCACGGGCAGAATCAGCAGCATTTTCTGCTGCAGGCTGCCTCCTTCCTCTCCCCCTCCGTCCACGCTTCCCCGTGCAGGTTCAGACGCATTGTAGCTGCATGGGTCATCACTGTCGCTGCTAGGTGGAGCCACATCCTCTTGGCTACCATTATCACTGCCGCTGCAGATGGAGGAATCAGTTTCTGCTGCAGGCTGCTTACCCCTCCTCTTCCTTGGTGCAGGCATGCCATCCTCGCTGCCACACTAGGAACGGAGTGTTGACAAACTTTGACAATTGTTTGTCAAGAATTGTCAAATAGTTCTAGTGTGACCCGCTGGCTTCACACAGCCAAAAAAAAAAAAAAATTTAATCAATTTTTGGCGGTAGAGAGACCATGGAGGGACTGCCCGCTGCCCGCTGTAGACGCATACTGTAGTTCGTAGAAGCGTACTCCTTCGCTGCACTCCGGAGAGGAATCGTGACGGACTGACGGTCTCCTTCGCTGCCCTCCAGAGAGGAGGCCGCTAAAGCGGCCGCTCGCTTCGCTCGCTGGGAGCTTTGCGCGGATTGGTTGGCAGTTCTTCCGTGCGCTTGGCGCGGATTGGTGGTCAGTCAGTCCGCCCCTTCTGGATTGGCCGCGTACTCGGTGATGCCCTGAATAGTGTCGGATTACCTTACATTGCCAAATTAGTAATATAGATTCTTGACATATCAACTGACATGACCTTGACAAACCTTGACAGAACTTGACAAAAGCTTGACATGATAACATCAAAGGCTTGACAAACCTTGACAGAATGTTGAAAGGTTGACAAAACCTTGACAATCTTTGAAATATCAACATATCAACACGGAAAAAAATGTCAATACACTGACAAACCAAGGTGATGTGTCAAGAAATGTCAAGACGTTAACAAACGAAGGCCAAAAAAATTGTTAACATGACAAAATGTCCACAAATGTTAACATGACAAACGTCAACATGACAACCAAAGGCGTAGCAAACTGACAAATCAACACCACGCACAGGTAAACTTATTTCATTAAAATCAACAAGTTCAAAAGACCACCTAAACCAAGTCATCATCATCATCATCATCAAAATCAACATGGCTGCTACCTTGCTGCCTGAATTGCGGTTTTCTGCATTACATTAGCATGACAAACTGTACTGACAAAACACATGAAGGAGAAGTGCACTCAATCACAGTCCGAGGGTGGCGGGCAAGATGCACAGCCACAAGCATCTTACAAATGCAGTATAACATCCGCGTAGGGCTGTCCCAGCGATCATTGCTGAAATTAATGGACGACTTTCTAGAAATTTACCGCAGGAGACTGTCCAGTGCTACAGCGATGTGATGAGGGCTCAGAGCCTACAAAATCTGTGTCCGCAGGTGCCCTCCCCGCCATGCTGGGCTGGCCGATGTGTGCGCCATGGTTGTGTTAGGTAGATTGCCTGCATGCAAGGGAAACATGCGTTATCCAGCAAAGCAGCAAAGGGAACACACAACGATCTTAAGTGAGATGAATACCCGACGCCTTGACGCGCCAACAACGTTGCATTACCTAAATCAGTTGTGTGTAATGAGACGGCGTGAGAGCACAGCAGTCGCGTGGCTGTTTGTGAGTGATGGCTTGATTTTTGGACCGAGAAAGTGAGATAGTGGACAGAGAGAGAGAGAGAGAGAGAGAGAGAGAGAGAGAGAGAGAGAGAGAGAGAGAGAGAGAGAGAGAGAGAGAGAGAGAGAGAGAGAGAGAGAGAGAGAGAGGCCTGGTATTCTCACCTAAACTGTCCCTATGTACCTCACAAGATGTAGGGAACTGCGAAACCACAGGAATACCTAGAGAAGAGCGCTTCCTGGCTCACGAAAAACTCGCCGATTGAGTGCTTGACGTTCACGTTTGATAATGCTGAACTGCGTTATCAAATCATCTGCGTTATCAAATCATCATCTGGCAGAGTCACGTCACTTGGTTGGTGCCGGGCCCGCTACAAAAAACGTAGCGGGCCCGGTGATGTCGCTATTACACCACCCGACTTTACATCGAGTCACTGTGAATGATATATATATGGCTGCCTACAGCACCGCGCATGGTGTCCAAGTAAAATTATGGCGCTGCCAAGGCTGCGTACCTGCCGTTATCGCCTTGGTCTTTGTCACGGTGGCGTTCTCCAATTCACGTGCAACGTCCACTTCCTGTGCCAGCTCTGGCGCGGCGCGTGCCCTTCGGGCTGAATTTCAAATTTCCGCGTGCAGTCCGTTGGAGAGGGGCGCTGCGTCCGGAGTCCGGACTTGGGAATTCGGAGGCTGCTGGTCGCACAAAAGATCGTTGTTGGCTGTTGAGTGATGTCCGACTGGCACGATGGAGAGGGCTCCATCACATTGGCGACCTCACCAGTGGCCCACATGTACCGACGAGACCTGCATCTCGAGCTTGTCGGCCCTCACGCTGCAGCTGTCGCCATGCGAGACGCCCTGAGACTCTCGGCATGATTTTTCCCGTGCAATATCACGCCCTCGATTCGCAGCAAGGCCCGTCTGCTCCAATATGGCCGACTGCGGGCTGTGCCGTAACAGGAAATGTCCGGGTGATGGCAGGCAGTGCCTACCCATCCCACCGCACGCACCGCGTCAAGCAATATTTCCACTTCCGCTGCTGCTGGGCACCGGGCTACTGCCTACATTTCTTCAATCGCTCCATCGCCTCCTCCATGGTGCCTCGCTCCCTGCGGCCCCTCCGCCACGCCGGATATCCATGGCAATCAAGCCTACCGGCTACCACCATACCGGCCACGAGCCCTTGCTGCACCAAACGAAGTGTGCGGCCCCGAATTAAGTGAAGTACACGGCAGGACTGGGAACCACCTGAAATTACATCGGGGTCTCCAGTGGACTTGGCGTCACATCTTGCTAACGTTGTCACTGTCGGCAGTTGTCAGTTGCTGTTGGTTGTTGCATGCTGAGGGTTGCAGATGTTCTAGGAACAGCTGGTCCAATGTTGCTATGCATGCAGTTACTCTTGCCATTACGTGTGTCCGTGTGCCTCCAACCATCCCGCCACAATGCCAGCACCCTCCACCCCGCTAACTCCCACTCGCCCCACTCCCCTGCCTGTTCCATACCCGCCCCACCCACAAATATACGTCACAGACATCCACATGCCGTTATCCATCCCCACCTGACTACGGACTACTCTCGCCCCCACGCTGAGGTCCCCCACAACACCGTAACACCGCCCTCCTCCCCCAAACCATCCGATGACCCACCCGACCATCCACCTTGAGTCCCCCCAAACCAACCTATCTGACTACCACCCTTCCGTATTACATACACCACCTTCCACACCAACATAACAAACCACCTACTAAACAAACCTACCGCCCCACAACGAGGTTCCCCTACACCACTGCACCCCGCCCACCCCCCCCCCCGCTGCCCCAACATACGATGACTCCACCCCACCATCCACGTGAAGCATAACCATCCACCCCGGCCTCCGGGGCAACCAATCAGCTGTCCACTCAACCATAACTGACACTGCTGCACCGACCACCGGCAAGCCCGCCTACGTACCATACCCAAGCCACCCACGCAACCCAAGCATCCCCAACCCTCACACGAACCTGTGACCTACGCACGAGCTACCTACAACTGCGACTCACAACTACTACATAATCAACCCATAACAATGTCCCCCATGACCCCCGCCAAAGGGGGGGGGTCCCCCCAATAGTCCAACACACACACACACACACACACTCTACAATACCCAGGACCACGAGTACCCACCCAATTCACCTCCCACAACGGTATCACCCACGAGTCCAGTGCCCCACCCATGTCCACAGCGACACCCCGGAGACTTCACCACGCCCACCGACTGCACGCACGCACACCTAGCTGCACACTCCCACGCACCTACCCTCGCACGCACGCATGCACGCAGCCATCAACCCACCCACCAAGGCACGCCTGCACAAACGCGCACATGCACAAGTGCACGCACACGCACACATAGCTGCACACTCTCACGCACCCACTCACGCACGCACGCCTGCACACAGCCATCAACCCACCCGCCAAGGCACGCCTGCACAAACGCACTCATGCACAACTGCACGCACTCGCCCACGCACGCACACCTAGCTGCACGCCTGCACGCAGTCACGCAATGCATGGCAGCATGCCCGCCTTCTATATCATTCTTGGAATATCATGTTGCATATGGCATTATTATCATGTTTGTAAATTTAACTCCTTGCTTTCTGTATGCTTTCTTTCTTTGGGGGATGACTTGATGCAGATCGTGGAGCATACAAGCTCGACGAGAAGACGTACACATCAATATTGAGTGAAACCACCGTTGCTGGGCTCTGGCATGCCAGCTGTTATATGGCCATGAGCCATCAGCTAGCAATCCAGAAATAGGATGAGAGCAGTTTTGAGTCGATGTTTTATATTTTGATGGTATTGAAATGATGAGTCACAGAATGCCACAATGAAACATAAGTTCATTACTATCAAACAGCGTGATGCCATGAATGCCACGCCTAATACCACAAGATGTGCTAATAACGTATTTAATTCATTAATGAATTGTTGGATTTATTGCATGATGGTGTTATGCTTGTTAGAATACACATTTAATTCTGGCAATGGCATGCCTGAGAAAATGCCCTGAGATTTTCAGCGCCTGAGAAAATGCCCTGAGATTTTCAGCCTGAGAAAAAAAAATCTCAGTGTCCACGTAAAATCTCAGTTTCCACTTAGCCCTGAGATTTCCTGAGATTTCCTGAGAAAAAGCCAATTTTCTCAGGCCAATCTCAGGAAATCTCAGGTCACTTTCTCAGGAAATCTCAGGAAAATCTCAGGAAATCTCAGGACATCTCAGGAAATCTCAGGAAATCTCAGTTTTTTTCTCAGGAAATCTCAGGAAATCTCAGTTTTCTCAGTAGCGAGTTCCTAGTGCTCCGCCCCCGGCCTCGTTGCCGGGGCCTGGGGTGGTCGCGGGCGCGCTGGCGAGTCCCCCTGGGAGGGGCGCCGGCGTTCTCGATCCCCCTCCGCTGGGGGTCTCCCCGGTGGGCACTGCCTCCTCCGTGGCCCCGGCGGGCCTGCCGGGCGCTGGTCGGGTCGTGGTGCGCGCGCCTGCCGGCCCGGCTGGGGAGACGCCGCAGGCCCCCCGTCCTGCCTTTGCTGGCGCCGCTCCCCGCCACTCAGCGCCTGCCGACGGCCTTCACCGGTGTGCCGTGCTGCTTCCCACGGGGTCCCCGTGTGCGGGTGTGTTCCACAACCGTAACCTCCTCTGCCAGCACCTTCGCGCTGTGCACCCCGATCTCGGCGCGGCGGATCTGCAGGCCATGAGCTGTTACCGGTGCCCGGAAGCTCACTGCCAGCGGGTGTACTCCATTCACGGGCGCGCTCAGCACGCGCGCGCCTGTGTTGCTCAACGGCCCCTCAACCGGCCAGCAGTCCCGGCCCCCTCCCCCCTCCCGTCTCGGCTCCCACCGGCTCCCAGCCCCCGCCGCCCGACTACTCGGCCAGTTGGCGTTGGCTTGACACGGTTCCCTGGGATGCATGCGCCATCAACCCGACGTCTACCCTGACCGACCTCCCCCACCGCGCGCGTAGCCTTTTCGCGCAATGTGCAATCGTTTCTCTCCGGCGCATGCACGCCGCTCCGGACGACCCGCTGGGCTTTAAACTGCACATGGTGACCCCCCGCCTGCTCCTCACCCCTCTCGGGCGTGGTGTGCGCGGCCTCCAGGGTGCGGTTATTGCCCGTTGCCGACGCTTTCTGCAGGGGGACTGGGAGGGGCTGTTTGGCGTGCCGCCCCCGCGCACGGCCCGGCTGTCGGGGGAGGTCAACTTCGAGCGGGTGGCCGCCGACGTCATCCGCCTCGTCCGCGAGGGGCAGCTCAGCCGGGCCATGACCCGCTTGGAAATGGCCAAGCTCGCCCCCGCCAATGCGGCTACCCTGGCGGCCTTGGAGGCTCTTCACCCTGCGGAGCCCGGATTCCAGCTGCCCGTGCCGGACCCCCTGCCGGCCCCCCTCCGGCTGGACCGCGACTGCTTCCTGGAGGTGATGCGTGCGGTCCCGCGGGCTTCCTCTACCGGGCCGTCGGGCTGGCGCTACGAGCACTTGGAGGTCCTGGTGGGGCATGGGGGCGAGGACATTCTCTTTGACACCCTCATTGACCTGGCGGCTGGTCGCGTTCCTCCCGCTGCGCGCGAGTGGTTAGCGGGCGCTCGCCTCCTCGCTCTGCTCAAGGGTGTCTTGCCCCCCCCGAGGGCAAGGTGCGCCCGATCGCCTGCGGTGAGGTGCTCCGCAAGCTCGTGGGCAAAGTGATCTGCCGCCAAAAGGCGCCCGAGCTCCGTGCCTTTTTCTGCCCGCCCCTCGCAGCGGGTGAGACCTCGGTGGCGGCCCAGCTGGGGGTGACGACTCCAGGCGGGGCGGATATCCTCATCCATTCGGTGCAGGCCTACCTCGAGGCCCACCCCACCCACGCTGTCGTCAAGGTCGACTGCCACAACGCGTTCAACAGTCTGTCCCGCGCCAGCATGTTTGCGGCCGTCATGGAGTCCTTCGAGGACTTGTACGCTTGGACAGCCGTGTGCTACGGCCAGCCCGGCCAACTGGTTCACATCATGGAGGACGGCACTCGCGGCGGCCTGCTGTCGCGGTCGGGCACCCAGCAAGGGGACCCCCTGGGACCCCTGTACTTTGCCGCCCCCCTCCAGGGTTGCCTCCAAGCGGTCCATGCTGCCCACCCGGCGGTCGCTATTCAGGCCTACTTGGATGATATCTACCTTCTGGGCCCTGTGCCGGACACCACCGCGGCTCTGCTGGCACTGCAGACCGCGGTGGCCGACATCAACCTCCAGTTGACCCTTGCCAAGTGCGCGGTGTACTCGCCCCAAGGTGACTGCTCCGGCTTTCCGCCCCAGCTCTTAGGCCGGGACGAGCGCCTCCATGGGTTGGATGTCCTCGGCGTTCCGGTTGGCGACCCCGCGTTTGTCATCGATGCTCTGCGGGCCGCCCTCGAGGCACGCACTGAGGTACTGCCCTTGATTGCGCGCCTTCATGATTCGCAGACCAAGGGTCTGCTTCTGTGGTTTTGCGCTCACCCTCGCGTCGTTCACTGGCTCCGGGGCGCTCTTCCGTCTCAGGTCCGGCTGGCCGCCGAGGGCCACGACGAACGCATCCAGTCGGCCTTGGCGCAGCTGGTCCCGGGCCCCGACCTCCCGCCACATGCTATTCGCATTGCCTCCCTGCCTGCACGGATGGGTGGCTGCGGTCTGACTCGTGCCGCCCGGCTGGCCCCAGCAGCCTTTTTGGGCTCCGTCGCTCAGTCGTGGGCGGAAAGCTGCCGGCTCCTGCCCCTTTTGGCAACGGCAGCGCCTGACCTCCTGGACCCCAGCAGCCCCTTGCCCTTCGTCACCGCCATCCAGGAGGCCTATGCTGAGATCCAGCAGGCCTGTTCTCCCGTCCGTGCCGCTCAGGCGGTACAGCGCCACCTCCCTCGCGGCACTCCCTCGGTCGCCTCCGTTCAATCTCCCGCCGCATAATCCCTGCTCGCGTCATCGATAAACACCAGAAAACCTACGCGGGTATTCTGCACACGGCTGATTGGATTGCTCTTTTCGCGGACCTCAACGCCCAGGGACGTGCGTGGCTGTTCTCGCTTTCCTTGCGGAGTGTGGGCTCGGCGTACCTTCGTGCTCTTCCCATGGCCCCCCCATTCGCCTTGGCTCCCAGCCACTACTCGGTGGCGCTCCGGCACCAGCTATTTGCCCCGCAGCCTCTTGTTCCGGCCGGGCGGCCTTGTGGTAGCTGTGGGCAGCCGCTGGATCCCACGGGGACTCACTACCTTGCCTGCATGGGGGGCCAACAGAATCAGAATTGGTATTTGTATTTGCACACTGTCCTCCTGACGGTGGTGCTCGCCATGATTCGGTCGGTTTTCCCCCACGCGAACATCCGGTCCGAGGATGCGGATGGCGCTGCCTTCTATTCCCCCAACCACCGGCCTGACATCGTGGTGCTGGACTTTGAGGGGGGTGGCCGGCATCTGCTTATTGACGTTTCGGTGGCGCGGCCCTTGGCTCTTAGCCACGTGGCTGGGGCCTCCCTCACGGCAGGTTACACGGCGGACCGGGCGGAGCGGGCCAAGCTCCTGGCCTACGGCGACGTCGGGCACCATCGTGTGGTGCCCTTTGTCCTGGAGGAGTTTGGGGCCATGGGGCCCCTGACCTCCGCCTTCTTCAAGGAGTGTTGCCGGCTCGGGGAGGACCGGCTGGACCTGGAGGGCCAGCGGGCCCCATGGTCGGCGCGGACCTGGACGTCATATTGGCGTCAGCGCTTGTCGGTGGCGCTGACTCGGGCCATGGCTGACATCATGCTCCGCCGTACGCGGGCTGATTTTGCGGTGCAGCAGGGCTATTAGGTTCCTCCCGTTAGGCGTTTCCATTGGTCTTATCGTAGTATAGAGCTTTGACATGGCTCTGTATATAGGTTTATAGCTGGGCGTTTGCTTTGGTTTGAGTGATTTCACTCTGCTGTAAGTAATTATATTTTTAATATATATCGAATAGGCAGGGATATCCATGCCTAGTGCCCGAACGTGGCGACATGAAGTTTATGCCGCGCACTACCCAATTATCTTTCGAGTACTTGTGGTTACACGTTACTGCCGGTGAGCATGGTGTTACTTGTACTCACCACAGGCCTTCAGCAATTTACCCTCCAAGTGCCATGAAGATCTGCGCCACTCCACGTGATGGCAACTGTCTGTTTGGGGCTATAACTCATCAGCGCGGACGGGAACCATCAAGGGGACACACCCATGCCGACAGGAAGTCGTGGACTATATGCAGGTATTGTGTAGATGCCTATGTCGTTGTTCTTTACGTGTTTAGTACCGTGTTTTCTTTCCTGCATTTCACATGTCCTTTTCATTGGCCTGTCGACCACAGCATGTTTTGTGCGCCCACGTACACACGTCATTATACACGTTTGCCACCTGCACTGCCGTCAACTCATTCCTAGTATGCCCTCTCTTAATCATAACTGCTTAATCATAACTGCTGGACTATGGGGTGCTGTACCATACATATATTGCCACGTTTCTGCAGGCACACGCGCCCTTCTTCGCTTCTTTTAATGAAAAGGAAGAGGAGTTACGTTAAATAGTGCCGGAACCTTTTGCCGCCTGAGGCAAATCGGGCCGGAACACTATTTTGCCCGGAATAACCACTTCCGAGCACCCAAGTTAATTCGGCCGAATTAACTTGGGTGCTCGGAAGTGGTTATTCCGGGCAAAATAGTGTTCCGGCCCGATTTGCCTCAGGCGGCAAAAGGTTCCGGCACTATTTAACGTAACTAAAACCTGTGCACCTTGGAGGTCAGGGGTTCGAATCCTCACTGAGGCAGTTCCGGCGCACTCAGTGGTGCGTGCTCAGCGGCCCAGGCGGATGTCTCGGGCTCTTCGTCCCCCCTCCACGAGGCCAGGTTTTAGTTACGTTAAATAGTGCCGGAACCTTTTGCCGCCTGAGGCAAATCGGTCCGTCACACTATTTTGCCCGGAATAACCACTTCTGAGCACCCAAGTTAATTCGGCCGAATTAACTTGGGTGCTCGGAAGTGGTTATTCCGGGCAAAATAGTGTGACGGACCGATTTGCCTCAGGCGGCAAAAGGTTCCGGCACTATTTAACGTAACTAGAGGTCTACTTTCTAGATTAATATTTGTCACGGATGAGCAAGGATGGCTCATGGGGCGGCAATCGAGAGCTAGTAGCTGCAGCCCTGGTGTACCGCGTTAACATCAATGTCCACCAGGTGCGTGGTCTCACCCATTACATGTTGTTACTAATGTACAAGCTCTTTTGTCAAAATAATTTGTGTGTTTTATCCATTATAACATGCAAGTAGACCCGGTAGAGGCCAAGCCCGGAGCCCCTACTGGTACAGTTATTCCGTCATTCACGCCTTACGTTGTGTTCAAGGTTTTTGTGGGGTCAACCCAACTTAGCGCATGAAAGACTCTACTTAATTGTACTAATTTGAACTAAAGATACTCAAACATACTGTTCTGAACTTCTTTGAACTTGAATGCCGAAATCTAATGCGACCCAACGGGAGCACGAGTATGCGACCCAACTTAAGTCGTGAACACAACTTAAACCAACCCAACTTACAGTAAGGCATGAATGACTGTACATACTTAATTCGGGGAAATGGGTATATTTTATAAGCCAATTATGGACCAAAGAGGTGAGAGGGGAAATGAGTATCAGCGAATCCTAATGAAGGTGGGCCCACACACGTGTGGCGGTGACAGGTGAAAGGCTAATAGGGCGCGTTATTAGACCAGGGTAGCCATTGGACCTGAGTAATGTCGCCATGAGGCATACTGGTGAATACCTGATTACGGCCCAGTAGATCATGAAAAAGCTGGAGCGGGCTGGGCTTGTCGTTATTGGGCCCTGGGTCCCACACCCTGTGTTGTTCCTGAGCTAACAGCCAGTAGCGGCGCATAGCCGCATTCCATAGGTATATAAAGCGCCGGACTACGCCGCCGCGGGTATACTCCTCGCGGACCTTAAAGACTGTCTCGTTGCGTATGGTCCAGATCGCGTATAGCATAGTAGTGCGTAGCCATATCCATTCTGCTTGGGAAACTGAAAGCTCGGTCCCTGGTGTGCCAGCAATACCGAAAATGATGGTACGCACGCTGATTGGGAGAGTGGGTGGCGATGCCGTCCATGCGGCCCAGATGTTAATGAGCCACGTCCAAACCCCAGGGAGATTACAGTAAAGAAACCTGTGCTCAATGGTTTCACTAGGGTGCGTGCACAGGCATGATGCATCATGACCAAAACGCTCGTGGAGCGTAGCGCAGACCCCTATCGCCCTATGCATCAAAAGGTGTTGTACATCAGTGGCCCTGCGGTCCACGAGAGGGTGGTCTACCGCCAGGGTAATCATCTTAACCCAAGTGTAGCCCGGCCAATGTATTCCCCAGCGGGCTCGGCCCGGATGGGGCTGATGGTACGTATGCAACAAGATATCATAACCCCAATCTGCGGTGTACTCAAAGATACATTTGCTGGTTCTGATGTCCCCCTTGGTTAAGACCCATCCAAATTCAACCGGGTCCAGATGTAGTAGATCGAGCCGTGTGTTGCCCACGTGTAGCCATGTAATGCTCTCAACCGGGGATAATGGGTCCGGCTGGATCATGCAAGATCTTGGCACAGACCATGGGACTACGCGTATGCGGTGACACTGGGAAGCTGGCGTGTACGCATATAAGGTGGATAGTTGATACAGACACCCATTGTGGCCAGAAATAGCTTCCAGCAGTTGTAGTTGGAGCCCCTCATGTGGCAGAACCGTCACGACTAAACCCTTGCACGCAGGCGTGACTCCGTCGGCGTAGAAGCTAACCCAGTCGCCGGTTATAATTGGCTTGCGTGGGGCAGTCATCAATGCATGCCACGCAGCTGGTATCGCACTTATAAGAGTTTGCCACGCTTGCAGGGAGGGCATGTGGGAGACCCAAGTGCTGACCTCGTCGTAGCTGAGCCGTCGATACGTAGCGCCGTGCCCCAGGTAGAGGTCCAGCACCCTGACAATCGGCGGTGACGCGCGCAGAAAGCCATCATACGGGTTGTGTCCGTGGAGAGTGCCGAGGGGCTTGTTAGTAGCGTCTGTGATTAAGTCATTAAAAAAGAGTGGCTGCCGTGCCACCTCCTCTCGAGTAGTAGGAAAGACTAGGCGACCCGGCTTGAGCTTATTGTAACCTGTCCATATGCGCTGCCAGTACCATGGGAGTCCTTTGTACGAAATAAGGGTGCTGCCCAGTATGCCCGCCCCCAGTTGCCACGAGGTGCCACTAGCATGGGTGGAAAGAGAGGCTAGCGTTTCACGTGCAAGCATGCAGCCAGGGTGTGTGTTAACTCCCATAAAAACGGATATCACTTGTTTAGCATACAGCGACCACAGACGCCATTGTATGTTGTGGAGCCCGAGGCCCCCGTGCACCCATGACATGAAGGACATCTCTCTGTTGATCCATCCGTGGACCGTGTGGGAGATTAAGCCTTTCTGTTTCCAGACAAAATTGCTGCCAAGGCGTTGGATGAGCTGTGTGGTGGCATCATTGGGTGGGTGTGCTTGGCAATAATACAAGACCTTAGAGAACAACAGTTGGTTGACGATCAGGGTTCGCCCTCGTAGGCTCATGCGGTGGACGGCCCCCCAGCGCCCTGCGGTAAGGAGAACGCCTGCAAGCTTGCCCACGTGGTTGGTTTCATCATACATGAAAGAACGTTGTTCAGCCAAGCGTCCCTCGGGTGTGCAGCCGATGGGACAATTGTGCAAAAGGTGGTGATCCCCCGGCTTGACCCAGGTCACAGCCAGGTTGGGGAGGGCGTAGCGTAGGGTGTTGGTTTTGCCGATATGCAGTCCCGTGGACTTGAGCACATTGCATCGTTGTTGTGTGGCAACAGAATAGGTAGTGATATTATCCATGACAGCATGCACTTCAGGCAGAGAGATACAAACATTTGTTGTGTCATCCACATAAGCCGTTTGGAATATACCTTTACCGTTACCTGTCGGGAAGCCCCGAATGCGAGGATCGTTCTGGTGTAGCCAGTAGAGTCCTGCGTGGGCCAGGAGAAATAGAATAGGGGACATGCAATCTCCTTGTGGTAGCGATCGTGAGCTAGCGCCGGTCGCTGACTTGTGTCCGTCTATTAGTAAATACCAAGCCAGGGATTTGATCATACCCATAATGACGGTCATGAGTTGTGGGCCAAATCCTAGTGCGGTTAGAATGTGTTCTAGGTATTCCCAGCACATACGGTCAAAGGCTTTTTCAAAATCCCAGAACAATATGAAACCCTCTATATCGTCGCGCCAGGCTTTTTCCACAATGTCCATGATGAGGGTAATGCTGTCGTTGATGTGGAGATTGGCCCTAAAGCCCACTTGCTCCGGACCAATGAGGAAGTCTAGGACGGTGTATAAGCGTCGTTGGATTATTTTACTGATGATTTTGTACGCTACCGTAAGGAGACGGATTGGGCGGTAGTTTTTCCATAGAGTCTTGTCTCCTTTTTTGTACAGTAAGATAAGCGCAGATTCAGCCCATCTGCCGCTCACCTTACCGTGCCGCCAAATTTCAAGAATACATTCGTAAAAATCTATGTGTAGAAGGGACCAGAACGTTTTCCAGAATTCAATAGGCAGACCGTCGACCCCGGGGGCGCTACCGGTTTTGATGTGTTCCATAGCTGTGGTGGCCTCTTCCATGGAGGGGATTTGATCGAGTTCCTGCTGTTGAGCTGGTGTAAGGCGACGGGGAATGGCATGTAGGATTTTTTGCATGGCGGCAGATGAGTCAGGATGGGGTTCGTTTAGAAAGAGAGCTGAGTAGTAACGGTGACCACTCTGTAGTATGGAGGTGATGTCTCGGTGGCTGCCGTGTTCGTCTTGGATTTCCGTGATAGAGGAGTGAGCTTTAGGGGTAGGAATCAGAGCAAAGAACTCTTTGGTCATTCTTTCTCCTACCTGGTGCCACCACAGATTTTCTGAGTCTAGTGCTAATGTGTGACGCTCGAAACGTAGTTTGTCGAGTTCGGTCTGAGCTCTTTGAAGTTTTGTTAGTTCCGATTGATACAGGGTAGGCTTCGCTTGGAGTTTATTCACTATGCGTTGGTAGTACCGATAGTCCTGTCCTTTCTGGCGGCGGATATTTTGTGAATACAGTTGGGAAAATTCTAGAATGTTAGCTAGGCCCTCCTGCATCCAGCTGCAGCAGTCGGTGTAGCTACCCTTGCTGGCTCTCCACGACTGCCAGCGTGTCATGATCTCAAAGTAGTACTTATCGTCCGCGAGTAGTGTTTGTTTAAGCGGGGAATGCCGGGGCCCCGGGCGGAGTTGGTGTGATGGGCAAGGGTAACGATGAGTGGGTAGTGATCAGAAAAATTAACAGAACGGTCGACCGATGCGTAGCAAACTAGGTCCGCCCATGCGGGTGTGATGTAGATTTTATCAAGACGACGAGTAGTGCGTACATTTAAACGTGTGGCCAGCCAAGTGGGCCCGTGGTCTCGTGAGCGGATGACATCCTGTAAGTTCAGGTCCATGATCTGTTTACTGAAGGCCGCTGTGCGTATAGGGGGGTGTTCATCCAGGTCTATATTGAAATCGCCCATCAACACAATTTCGAACCCTGTGAGATAAGGTCAGCGGCCATTTTGAAAAGGGAAGGGTAGAATGAGGCTTGATCCGTTGGCTCGGTTGGGGCATATACACTAATAATGTATCCCTTATTTCCTGCCCATGTAATGGACTGCCGCGTCCAACGGCCCTGCCATCTAGCCTCCGCTGTGTCGGTAGCTTTAGCCCAGTCCTGGCATGTCAGCGTGGGGTTGGGAGGTTTACGGTATTGAATGAGGGCAGTGCCCCCTTGTGTACCGCGTGCCCATGCCCAACGGTGAACTGTCCTAGGTGCAAGTGCTCTAGCAGCTCTAAGGGCTGTGCGTGTGGCAGCTTCTTGGATTTTATGTTCCTGCAGTCCTATCCAAATTTCATGCGAGGGGCCCACGTAACACTCGAGCAAGTTGTGCAACGCATTCGCTAACTCTCGGGTGCGGGGTATACGTTGTCCCTGCCCTGTGTTTGTTCCGTATGTGTTCAGCCCCCTGACATTCCACGTTACTAGTGTGAGCTGGCTCATGGCTATGATATAGGGAAGAGGGGGGACAAGGGCGGGAGCAGGCGTACCTGGCTGGCGTCGGGGTGAGGGCGCTTGCCTTTTGATGCCGCGCCCACTGTCGCAGAGGTGCCGAGTTCCGCATCAGTGAGGTCGAGGTCTGTTGGCAGGCTGTCCGAGTCCTGGTCTGCTTCCCGCATGCCCCTGGGAGCGTGGTCGCTGGTGGGTGGGGCTGAGGCTGAAGGCGTTGGCGCGCCCGTCGAGGGGCGGGTCAGGGACCTGAACCGGTCGATGTCGATGCCGACACGGCCAGCGCTTTGGCCAGTTTCACCGGGGCCCAGCGGCAGCCGGTAAGGGGCAGCGCGTCACCCTTCTTGTGAGTGGTCGTGCAGGGGATAATGATCTGGATGGTGTGCCATCTGATGGCAGCAGTGGGCTCGATGGCCCGCGCACGCAGGGACGTGGTGGTGCTGTCTACCGTCACGATCTCGCTCATGCCCATGTCTCGCAGCTTCGTGGTGGCGTTCGCAAACATGTCTAACGGCATGACGGGGCCGCGTCTGACGACAGCCCCCGTGGGTGACCACCTGGGAAGATATGGTTCCTGTGCCTCATTGAGAGGGCACAGGACGGTCTCCTGTTCCGCCGGGTAGGAAATCAGCATGGTCAGTTCCAAACCAAGCTGGGCGGTGCGCGGAATCTCCAATGCAGCGACAGCGTCCCATGGGGCCAGGGCGGTGAGAAGCCATGCCGTGATGGTCTTGGCGCGGTCATTGGCGGGGGTGCGATTGTCGCCTAAGGAGGCTGTACCGGTGGCGTCTGGGTAACGCTTCTGTTTGGCGCTGGCTGCGCGAGAGCGCTCTGGGCATTCTTTGCTGATGTGTTCCCTCGTGGCAAAGCAGCTGACGCAGACGGGATCCTCGTAATTCACTTGAGTGGTGATGAAGTTAATACCCCTGGCATTGGCGTACTTTTGAGGTACTGTGATGATGTCGGGGATGCAGCGGGGGGCGTTGCCTGAGTAGCCGCCTGGCATGCCAATGATGTGGTCAGCCCCCTTGTCCTCGACTCCCATGGCCGGGTCGAAGTGGGGGGTATAACCCATGACCGCTGTTTGTACGCGCCGTCGGTCGTCGCCTGCAGTCCTTTGCAGGGGTGTGTCGGTATCTTCTATGATTACAATGTTGGAGGCTGTCCCCCACGTCTCGACGACGAGTCGAAGCATGTGCTCGTGCCGGTAGAGCGCTGAAACGTTGTTTAATTAAGGTTAAGGTGTATGCCGCCGGTAGGTCTGCTGGCGTGAAGCGTACACTGTACATACTTAATTATTAGGGTGAAGAGACATGCCGTTTGCTTTCAATTGGTCACTACATTTCGCCGCCTAGGACACCTTTTTTAGCGGGGAATGTGGTTCGGTCAAGTAGGGGAAAACGGTGGCAGCTCTCCGAGCGTCAGATACTTGAAATTCTCGTTACGTTCGTATCGAGAGTAGATTTCTGACAATTTTCCTCATTCGGACAGAACCGCAGTGAATTTCAGCATCCGTCCAGTACCAAAGCATGGACCTAGCAGGAATTCCGTCAGACATCTCGGAAGTAGCAATTTTTAGTATTGACCGGACTTGCGATAGTGTTCAGTACGAATTCGGCCTCCGTCAGGTCAGCAAGCGGCGTGGGAATAAACTGAACTGAACTAAACGGTGGACTGTACTAAGAAATTCGTACTCAATTTTCGTCATCCAAATCGGAGGGAAATATTCGACCAAGGACTAGAGATTTCATCGAATTTTCAGAACTGGCCAATTGATGCCAAATGGCGCGATTCTAGATAACAAGTGTTGCTTTACTGGTATCCGACGGTGCCGAACTTCGAAATTGAATTTGCAACCCCCGCCGTATTGACGGAACCACATTCTCGCATAAATTGGGTTTCCGCGGTGGCGAAATGTAGTGGTGGTTGGGTTGTTTGCTTGGCTGTTTGGTTCGGTGGGTGAGTGCAGTGTAGGGGTTACATAGGGCAACTTGGCAGCACCTGGACAACCCGTGGATGATGGTACTAACCCGGAGTGCTTTGGTTAGTATGGTGCACCTGTGCGTGGTCAGTGGGTAAAGCCTGTGCTTGGTCAGTGAGTTGAACGTGTGGTTTGGGTCAATATAGGGAACCCGTGTTTGGTCATGCAGTGGGTTGAACGTGTGGTTGGTCAGTAGGTGGAACCCGTGTGTGGTCAGTGGTTGGAACGTGCGCTTGGTCAGTGGGTGGAACATGTGCTTGGTCAGTGGGCTGAACGTGTGCTTGGTGAAAAGTGTGGGTGGGAGGATTACCATTGCCATGATAGTTCTTAGAAACATGACAAAGGTAGAGACACTGTCTCCTGGGTTAATGCATTAATCTACTGATGCCGAAAATGCCCGGTAAAAGTCGTCTGCAGATTGATCATGACGGTTTACAAAACAAAATCGAGCTCCAAATCCAAAGCGTATTTCCCTGGTCGTTTGCACTCCCTCCCTCCCTCCCTCCCTCCCTCCCTCACGCACGCACGCACGCACGCACGCACGCACGCACGCACGCACGCACGCAAGCACTCACGCACGCACTCACTCTTTCATTCAATGCATCATGCCCTTGGAACCGTATATAGTCACTTGAGGGGGATAAAATCCTCATCTCAGCTGTCCTGTACTGTAATTGCAGACGACGCGGTAGTGTAGCGGATATCCTCAGGGGCAATAATAACCTCCACCTGCGGACTTCTACCCTGCATTCTAGCAACATTTGGGTCACGGGGCTGGTGGGTATGAAACAGGAGCATGTTTCATATCCCCCATGCCAGGCCTTAATTGAGCTCAGACTGAGACATCATGGTGCATGGTGCAGGTGCCCTTGGTGCACCTAGAGCAGGTGTAGTTTACACCCTAGCCTTGCAGGAAGTAGCCCAGAATGTATTAACTCTTAAACCGTTCTTGCGCCGTTTTCGTGGTACCAGTTGAAGTCCTACCACTCTAACGGACTGAGTTTGTGCGCTAACCAGGCGCCGCGCCAATAATAATTTAACGGTCAAACCTGGGGGGATCGAAAGATCTAGACGTCAGCTTTCCGTAGAGCACTTCAGACCGTACTTTGGACACCTGGCCAGGGAGATATGCTTGAGCAAAGTTAGGGGGGTACCATGGTCCAACCGGACCGACGTGCAGGAAAAATATTGACGCGCACGGCTATGGCGGTGCAAAGAACTGACTGGTACGAGAGAATGGCTTGACGTATTGGACTCAAATTTTGTAGGCATGATCCTTAGATCCTAAAAATTGAATATCCCTAGCCAGGGAAGGTTTGGAGATGCGTAGATGGGTCTCGGGGTGCTGGTCGGCGCAGCAAATGATGTTAGCGGCCAGGCAGTGATGGTGCGAGTGCTGCATGTTGCTAGGCCGAATTTTCCCAGACATCTGCGCATCGATCAATTAAGTAGGTTGTTCCCAACAAGATTTATTAGCATTGGCAGCCAGTAAAGGCTCGAGGCTACGTCCATTACTCTGGCGTGCTGGCTCGCGCAAGAAAGGTAATCTGCTGTACCGACCTGGTACGTTCTAGCCTCCAAGCGTGTTCTATTAGCCGTATATAGTTGTACTATCGTTTAATTAATTAAAATCATAGCTCCGTGGGGAGCATATGTAACACATAGATAGCCCTGAGAAAGGGGCATCTATGGGTTTGTAATACAATCAGGGCGACAACCTGCAGGTGTAGGATGTACAACTATCACCTGCTCTGGGTGCACTAGGTGCACCTGCACCTCCATGGTGGTTCATGCCTCCTAAACAAGCACAGGCACCCAGGGGGGGCTTGAGGAGAGGGCCTAGAAGGCCTGCATGACATATGGGGTGGAAGGTATGTGGCTAGGCTATAGCTGGGGTACACATGGCCTCTCAGCAGAGAGTAACTCCCTGCATGGGCAAAGCATGACTCGAAATTGCTACGGCTATTGCAAGGGCGGGTGTGGGCCCGTCACGTAGGCATACATGGCCACGTCACTAAGCTTTCTAGGCTACACTACTGCTTATTATCGTTTAAAGCTAATATCAGAGTTATTACCGAGGGGTTGTGATTGCCTTTTTGTTGTTTTGCTGCCTCTACGCATCGGCTTGTCATGGTTGGGGAATACCATCAGGTCAAGCAGATTTTGGACCATGTTTGGTCACCGTTAGCTGATGCTGCAACGGAAATAGCGAGGTAACGATTGTTATCGGTCACTAATATATATTAAAAATATAATTATACTTACAGCAGAGTGAAATCACTCAAACCAAAGCAAACGCCCAGCTATAAACCTATATACAGAGCCATGTCAAAACTCTATACTACGATAAGACCAATGGAAACGCCTAACGGGAGGAACCTAATAGCCCTGCTGCACCGCAAAATCAGCCCGCGTACGGCGGAGCATGATGTCAGCCATGGCCCGAGTCAGCGCCACCGACAAGCGCTGACGCCAATATGACGTCCAGGTCCGCGCCGACCATGGGGCCCGCTGGCCCTCCAGGTCCAGCCGGTCCTCCACAAATATAAACTCTACACTAATATATATGGTAACGTTGATTACCCAATGCTTTTCCTTGGTCAAGCACCCCGAGACAAGTTCTTTTCTGACCAGTGTTAGGCGTGGCTTCTTGTTTTGCTGGCCAACGCCCACCTTCTTGTTTTGCATCCATTGCATGTGAAAATTGTGGAGATACCCATAACCTGTTTGCATGGGAGCATTATACCAACTTATTCCTATTGGTTTATTCACTGTTTCCAAGAACATAGAGGTGTTTTGTCATTCATTGGGTGTGTTAGTGATGTAGCTCCTTGCCACCCTTTGTACGCGCGCTTTAGGCCTTGATATGAGCCTTACACCTAGTATTGTATAGCATGAGCTTGTGTCTTATATGCTGGATATGGTGTTTGCATTGCTTTTGTGGCCATTTAGTTGTTGTTTTGTGCCACTTTGGGATAGGAAACCTATACGGCAGAACTAGCAACCGTCCCAAAATAGCTTGCACCGTTATAACGGTCTGAGCTATTTTGGGCTGTTTGCTAGCTAGCATGTGCAGTTCTGTGACATTTCATGCTGTGAATGCATTGATGGCATGCCTGTGATCCTAATAAACTGCCTTTAAAAGGCCAGGGCCACCTGATTTGTGTAAATGGTCTATAATGCATTATATATGTCTCCAACCCCATGTGCACCGTACCCCCCTGGGGGGGGTGCTATTTATAGCACGCATGGGGCATGGATATGTGACCAACCACATTACCCAAACTTTATTCAGCATAAAAGCATGCTTGGTTCCAAGGGTGGGCCAGAAAATGTTTTTAGGCTAGATACTCTCAGGCGCACAAAGATACCCAAACTCAGTCCGTTATGGTGGTTCCAGTCCAGACGGTTGAAGAGTGCCATATGCCCCTTCTCAGGGACAGGCACTGAACGCAAATGGTTTTCACCTTTGCGGCGTGCCAAATCAGAATATGCCCCTTCTCAGGGATTTGTGCTACATGTACTCCCAACGGAGTTATCAAGGAGACAACCAGCGAAGGCCAGAAATCGGGAGAATCCGGACCATGGTAGCTCGAGCCTGCCGTTATGTTCTTAATTAATTCTCATGAAGGAAGGTACACTTAGCGCAGATTGCGGCCTGGCATTTCTCCTTGTCTATCATGAGGGCACGGATTACAGATAGTCCTAGAAGCCCTGAATCCTCAATCATCTGCAATCGTACGTCGTCATGGATTCGCACGCCCACCCACTCACTCACTGGCTCTACGTTGAACATTGCCGGCTCCTCCCAAATGCATGGGAGGAGTCGAGTATCCATGATCCTACACGAGTATCCATATTGATCTAACCGTATAGGCATCTTCATTCGCAGGCCTGCGCTGGTTGTCTCCTTGATCTTCATTCGATGTACGGAGCATTAATATTAATGCTCCGTGGGACCGTGGCTCCCCAACGCGACGTGTTCCTAATTAAGGGGACTCGAACGTCCAAAAGCCTGAAAAACTGACTTTAATGAATATCAGTTCCAATGCACTCGGGAACCATCTAGTGATGATTGAGTACCATAAATATGATGTTTGGACATTCATGCCACCACTTGTTGGGGGTACTACCCCCAACCACGCACCGGTGGCGAGCTAAAAATAGAAAAAGACGCTATTTATGAGATATTTTGTCCAAGACAAACCACTTATCCAAATGACCTGCCCATACATTTTTGCAAAGTTCCCCCACTTTTTTAAAAGCTGGGCTATTTACATGGCCAAAATGGTCACATTTGTTTGAGTTATTAATTTTCCCGCAAAATGGGTACTTTTTTGAGCCAAAAAAAAAATCAAATCATTAACACATCAGATTGGGTCATCCATACATTTTAAATTATACTGAGTGGAGGGAAACACAACCCCAAAGTTTGAGCTCATTCTGACAAGCGCAGCTCAAGTTATTGATTTTCCTGTGATGCCACCTGGGTAGACGCTAAAAGAGAATTGAGCTAGTGCTGAGCCAAAATGACATCTGTTTTGCTACCCTAGACACCCCAAAACATGCCCACTTTGATCACGGAGTGTGAGGAGGATGTCCGGAGCGTCATACGCCCCACCCGGCCTCCATCGGCACAGCCAGCCTTGTGAGTCTACCCTTAACAACAAGGCTGGTAGGACGACACGCCTGAGCAGCATATGTCATGCCTATCTCAGGCTAATAATGTGTTATTTTGTGCCAACAACCAAGTTGTTCCACCCAACAACACATTAAAAACCTTCTTCCAAAATGCCCAACTAGCCGGACATGTGGAGGACCACACACGCAGTATATAAAGAGAAAATAAGCTGACTTTTTATCCAGCCAACCTGTGGCTAGCTGCTCTGGTTAGCATGACAAAGGCTACATTTACTACTCAGTGGGAAAGGTGAAGAGACCATTGGAACAACCTACCTGACGCATGTGCCACCAAAGCGTTGTGTCCCGCAAAATGCACACTGCCTCCTTTCTAACAAGCACGAGCCACTTTCTTTAGGAGACAAGTGCCAGCTCGTCAGTGTCTGGGGAAAATGATGCCGCTGCTTAGGAAGACCGCGTGAATTTCCTCGAACACAACTGTCTATAAAGCAAAAGAAATTTCAGAGAAGCATGGAAATAAAAGCATTACAGTTACACCTTCCCGACAGGTTGTGGGCCACGCGCTGCAGCAAGCCAGCCACGTCACAGACGAACTTGCTAAAAAACATCCAGGAATCCAGCGATGCAGCGCCAGGACCCGCAACTTCATGGCTGCATCTGGCCGGAAAGAAGGCAAAAAACTTACGCTCAACGAGCTAAGAAAGCAGGAAAGCGCTATCTTAGGACGTTTAATACAAGAACGTACCATAACGGGCATTTATTCGTGCCCAGGCGCACAAGAAAGGCCACCCTTTCATGGAGAGGTCGGGCGCGCATCGCGCAGGCCTAATGTTATCTTACCGCAAAATGACGGGAAAGGTAAAGATAGCAGCGGGAATTTTGACGGCTTTAGAAACATCATTAAAATAGCTTCCATTAGGACCATCAAAACTGGCAACAATCGACAATCACACCTGCAGGCATCCATTATACTTTATTCATCCCGACAGAAATTCAGGCCGGACCCCCCCTGCCGATGGTAAAGAAAAAGAGCCCGCGACATTATAGATCGCAACTATCCCACCATAAATTAGAATCAGTAACTTATTTTCTCCAAGAATCGAGCATTTTTTCTGCTGTCCGCGAGCCAGATTTGTCACGTTTCGTCTAAAAGCAGTCGCCATGGCCACTTCTGCAAGGGGTGCGCGCACCGTGCACCCACTTTTCACGGTACGGAGGGTACCGCGGAATTTTTTTGGCGCGGAAAATATTCGCCGCGCCGAGTCCCCTTAAGTAATCAAGCAGTTAATTAAGTAAGTAATTAACCTGGGTTAAGTAATGGGATTCGCATGCGCAGCAGAGAACTACCATCCTAAAAATTAATTAACTAGTTCTTGCTCCCGTTGGGAAGTCACGGAGCACCGAAGTGCTTTTAATCCCTGCATGTGCACAACAGGAAGAAAGGGCAGAGACCCCCTTTAGCTCCTTCATGCCAGAGGCATGCCACAGCGGCAATCGGACACGCCATAGACGATCCGGCAAGTGCTGTGCATGGGTGCAAGAAGACCCATGTGAGCATATCATCAGTAACAAGTAGCGCGGGCAAGTAAACTGATCATAGCCAGGACGTAGCATGGCTGTACAAGCTAGGGCTAAGCTGAGGCTATGGCTGGTTGTGTAACGTGTGTTAGCGGTGCACGTGACTAGGTATGGTGGCACAGCTAGGCAAACATTCTATAGGCATCGGGCTGCCATGGCGGCAGTGACTACTAGGGCTGGCACATCCGCCGCATACCGAACACGTACGGACATGTTCGGGCGAATACCGAACATGTGCGGTGTTCGGGTCGGCAAAAATGTTCGGCCGAACATGTGCTGTTCGGGTTCGGGTAACCTGGAAACTTACAGAACATGTTCGTGTCCGTATTCGGGTCACCCTGGGAACCGGGCGAACATGTTCGCCTCTGACCCGGTACCGAACATTTTCTGGCGGAATCCCTGTAGTACCATCCAGTGATCCGACTAGGCAACGCTTCTCTGATGAAAAAGCGGCCTAGATTAGTCCGCCGACACGCTGGCAAGAGCAAAGCTGTTGTACGGTAGTAGAATTGTCTAAGCACGACCGGACTAGTTTAGGTAATGATTACGTAATCATTATTAATTTATTGCGTATTATGAAAAGTGACAACAAACTAATGAGGGTGGTGGCGGCCTTGCTGCAGGTGGAGGGGCAAGGAGGGGGGGGGTGGAAGGTGGCCAGCCACCTCCTGCCATTGGGGGAGGAGGCTGCACTGTCAGCCACCCCGGCTGTCAAGGCAGCTCTCCAAACTGCGATCCTCTTGGACAAGCTCAGCAAGGCTCAACAAGTAGGGAAATAGAATCCCAGCGGGACCGCTCCCTTTTCCCGCTGCCATACCCACTTAGGCCAGCGTACACCGCGTCAGGGGCAGGGTGAGATCGGCACGCCGGCGACAGCGTGCCACGCGCCGCCACCGCGAGTACACACTGCAATGCAAGGTAGTGCGTTGGCTTAATTGGCTGTGGGGAGGGGGGCAAGACCCTCCTCCTAACCCTAGAGGGGCGTGCTCTAAGGGGAGGGAGGAGACCCTTGCGAGGGTCAAGAGGCACTGCACCTGGCACAGTCGCCGCGTAGGGGGCGTTGCGACAGGCCAGGAGCAAGAAGGTGCTGATGCAATATATGGGAAGCAGAATAAGTATGAACAACTGCGCACGGACGCGGTGAGTCTACCAAAGGCGGAGGTGGCGGGGAAGGCACGGCTGCTCGACCTGTTGGCTATGCGGCCGAGCTGGCGGGAGATATATGCCAGCGAAGAGAACTGCATCAAGCCAGCGGTCGTGGCGAGCGCAAAGTATTGGAATGTGCCCAAGCCCAGCCAGGGATGCTCCATGGATGAATATGGGGCAAGCTCATGAGCCGGGCAGCGGGCGTGGGCATGGTGGCGTTCCGGGAGAGGCGGCCCCAAGTGGGTGGATGGCTGCTTTGGAGTGGCCAAGGGGGTGGGCGAGCTTCGGTTCATCGTCAACAGGAAGCTGGGCAACCTGCTGTGGGTGGACCCCCCCAAGATCCTGCTACCCCACCTGGGCATCCTCGTGGAGGTCTACATCAAGGGCTGGTGCTACTGCGCCAAGAGCGACCTCGTGTCATACTACTACTCCATCGAGGTGCCCGAGTGGTGGTGGGACTACCAAGGGCTTCCTAGTGTGTGGTCGACTAGCGTAGGTCTGGCAGGGCCGAGGCGGAAGGTGTGGCCCGTGCTCAAGGTGCTGGCCATGGGACATTCCCATGCGGTGGCGCTGGGGGAGGCCATCCATGAGATGGTGCTCTACATGACCGGTGCCCTGGATCCGAGGCGCCAGGTCAACTACCTCTCAAGCGCAGGTGAGCTCACCTTGGTGCGCGACGAGGGTGGCCAGCCACTGCGCTTGGCCATCGAGTACAAGGAGGAGCGCGCCGGGGAGCTTCAGATTGACCTGGAAAACCCCCCTGCCCCCATGCTGTCCATCACCATTGATGACTTGGTGGCCAGCAACGGGCGGACCTGCGGGGCGGTGAACCATGCAGCTCATCACGCGCGATATTGAGGAAGGCTACCTCCCTAACAACCTTGTGCCGTCTAAGGAGAAGACGAAGATGGCGAGCCTGGAAGGGGACGAGCTAGAAGCCCTAGGGGTGGTGCACCGACGGAACGGCGTGCTCGAACCAACGGTCAAGCAGCTCAACCTTGTGATCGCCCACACGCAGGCTATACTCACTCGAGGTCAAGCTACGGCCGAGGGGCTGGCTGCCGTCTTGGGGCGGTGGTTGTGGCTGCAGATGTTAAGCCGCAGCTGCTTGTCCATTTGGCAGCAATGTTTCAAAGTCATCAGCCTGCAAGGGTGGGGGCAGCGATCCTGGGTGCTGTGGGCCGGGGTGCGGGAGGAGTTAGAGTGTGCCCTGGCCTTGGCTCCCATGCTACGGGTTGACCGAAGCGCACATTTGTGTTGCGTCCAAGCCTATTTAATTAGGTTCCTTTAGTGGACAGTTCGGCGCAACAATGTGAAATAGGCGAAGTCTTAGTGTTCGACTATTTAGGACTATTTGTACAGCCGGTTCATACGGCGTTGTACTTGCTATTCAGTGGTTTTGTAGTACATTCGGTACTTTGGTTTATCTGTAGGTGCGCAGCATGTCAATGTGCGTGGACCTAGTATAATTCGTTTTGGGTCGTACGGTCAATTCGTGTGAACCGTAGCGCCCTAGAGATCTCGGTTGACCATGCGTCCAAGCAGTGCTGCTTGGCACTGCTTGGCAACGTTGTGAGCCGCCAAGGTTAATAGTGTGTGGGAACGTTCACCATTGTCACCCCCGGAATGAATGAAATGAATTGAGTTAATCTCTTTCTCTTTCCGGCTGGGTCACGCCCGCGGGTTTAGGAAATGCATGGTCCTGAATTCCTGTCGTAAATGCTACATGTACCTCGGGAGGCATTTCGCCCAGCTTCCCACGAGGTTGCAACACCTCGGGCTTGAACCGGCCAGGGTCAACTGGGCCAGGTTAATTATGTTAGATTAGTTATCGTCCATACTAGTCATGGTGTGGATTGCGTAGATTAATATAGCGACCACTGTTCGTAATGGTCTATTATGAATCAGGTGTAGATCTTTCGCAGCCGGCAGTCAGCCGGGATGTAAAACTTTGGCACGTGAGGTGGTTGCATCTGACGCGTCCACCTACGGGCAAGGTGTCGTGTACGCAACCATGGAGCCGGGCGATGTGACGGAGCTGGCGAGGGCACGAGAGGTGCGGGGGTACCCGGCTTTGCTCATACCAAGTGAGGTGGCCTCCGCTGGCCCTAGGCCACTGAGCGCGCGGGCGCAACAAGCAATCACTAGCCAGCAATGGCGGGTTGGGGTCAGGAGTCGTTGGCGGGACCCGGGGATGCACATCAACGAGAAGGAGGTGCGGGCTGCAGTGAAGGGCGTGGAGAGGAGTGCGCGCAGCTTGGCAAACCGAGGCAAGCGGGTGGTGAGGTTGGTGGACTCCACCGCGGCGTTGGGCTGCTTGGCTAAGGGGCGGTCCTCATCCCACAAGCTCAACAAGCACTCAGCCGCCGCTTGTGCGCGCTGACCCTCGCCACTGGGAGTCGTTCCCAGTGGGTGTGGACGCCGAGTGCACTTCAACCAGCCAATGGCGTTTCTCGCGGCCAATCCATGGCGACTTTCTTGGCAGGCTGGGTGCGCGACCTGACCGCGGAGGGCATCCATCCTAACCCGGGGCCCCCTGCACCTGTTAGCTACCTTCCATTGCTAGAGGGGAAAGTAAAGCCGGCTACTTTGCTGGCCTACCGTCGTGGTCTTGATTCCCTCTTGACTTGGTGGGAGGCTGGTGGGCGGGCGGACGGGTCATCGTCACGAGCTGACACCCTTGAGGAGACATTTTGTGCGTATGTCGCCTGGGCTCATTTTCGGGGGTACCGCCGCCAAACGTGTGTCAATGCCTTGATGGGGTTGCAACTTTATTATCCCGGTCTGGTGAAGCGGTGGGACTTGGCGCCTTGCGGGCCTGCTGGTGGTCATCGTGTTCCGCCATTACCTGCGCATCTCGGAGGCGCTGAACCTCCGTGTTGGCCATGTGCGCCTCCAGCCTGACGTTCGGCTTGGGCCGGCTCAACGGGGCGCCCTACTGCTGAGGTCTACCAAGACCTCTAAGGGCAAGACTCCGTCCGTGGTGGTAGAAGATGTGTCCAGGGCCGGGGGCGCTGGCTTAGCAGCTCCACGGTTGCCCATTATGTGGGCTTGCACCGCATTTTGGAGGTGGAGCTGCCTGCGGTTATTCTTCGGGCCATGGCCGCCTGCCCCCCTCGGGCCTGGCGGGCTATTTTGAAATTGCCCTCCACCTAGTTTGGTTGTTCATTTCTATGTCATTATGCTAGGTTCTTTGCCCCTGCATGGATCGCCAGGGAGGGATATAAGGGTAAGGCTAGCCTTTGCCAAGCAATAAGTGTTCCCATTAGCATCGGCGGCCGGGATGTGGCCTGCCTTTTGTATGTGCTCCACTCATTGTTTTAATAAAGAGTCTGGTTACCCTGGAGTTCCACGTTTAATAGAATCGTGGTTCTCTGAACATAGTTTCTTTATAGTGAGATGGAAGGGTGGCCGCTATAGCTAGGTTATTGGGTTCACGTGACTTACCTTTTGAGGCCGGTGCGGCCTGATCCGGATCAGTCGTGGCCAAAACTTTGGCCAGTTTTTCTTGGCCAGTTGGCAGGAGCTACGTTGAGATATAAACCTGCCACTGTCTAGGTTTCTTGGCTCATGGCGTAGTGATTAACTAGATCTAGATTCTTTCTCTCACGCAATATGTGACCTAATAGCCCCGGCAGCCTTACGTAAGCTGCCGGCAATTAGAACGCCACATTGCGTCATTGGTTCAGACGCAACATTTGCGTGGCGAAAAAATGCCGTCCGGGCCAAGGCCGCATGACACGCAAAAAAGGATAAAAACAAACCCAGCTAGCTAAGGTCGGCCTCTTTTCTTTTCCCGCCCACCCTCCCTGCGTGTTTGGGGGTAAGGCTAGCCTTTTGTATGCGCTCCACTCATTGTTTTAATAAAGAGTCTGGTTACCCTGGAGTTCCACGGTTAATAGAAGATTTGTTTGATATTAGCGACATCGGGGTTACGAACGGATCTATATCAAGCCTCATTGGGAGCGACGATTCGTACACTTTCACAGTGACCCCGACTACCGCAAACACGCCGACAACTGTCACGATATTGGAGGCCTCCGTGGCAAACGATTTTGGAGTCAGTAACATCGCGTCGAACACCATGACGTTCACCTACACACCTCCACAAGTCACTGCCACTCTCTCAACAGCAGCGGGCGCTACCCCGAGCGCAAGCCCAATCACTGTGAACACCGTGTTTAGCGAATCGGTTACCGGGTTCGCGTTGGGCGACATCACCGTGACCAACGGAACCGCTTCCAACTTGCTGGGAAGCGGCGCCATGTACACGTTCGACGTGACCCCTACCCTGTCGTACTTCGCGACGACGGTAAGCGTACGTGGGCGCGGGCACCGTGACGAGCGCAACATGGGGTGTAGGAAACACGGCATCCAACACGCTATCATTCACGTACTATTACAACCCGGCAACAGATCCCGCACTGTTTGCGTGGTACGACCCGTCTGACAGCTCCACGTTGTTCACCACCTATATAATGGCACAACCCAGAAAAACACAGCAGGGGGGGACGTGAATCGGATGAACGACAAAGGACCGCATGGATACCAGTTAGCATATTGGGGCACCAATGTGCTAGATGGATGCAGGTTGAGGAGACCTTTCCAACGCCGTGTCAACCGCCTAGAACAGACAAGGGACTAGAAAGTTATCAAGTCCCGAAGTACTGCCGACCGGTGGGCGAGGGCGGGGCACACTCAGGGCATAGTGGACAGGACACGTGGCAGGCCGTGCCTGCACAGGCTTAGCCTGTACTCTCACGTGACTGGGACACAGTGTACTGAGGGCTCAACGGTACTGTGGCTAGTAGAAGCCAGTAACCAGCCAGCAGGTCTGCAAGGATGTAAGTCCTTGCAGGACTGTGGCAGGTCCTGTGCTGTCCTAGACACAGGATAGCCAGAGATTCCTGTATGCTGCCTGCAACAAGGATGCAGGGCAGCGATACGAGGCTCTGGCAATGTAGCGTTGCCCAGCGTTGCTCATGACCGAGGAACAAGGATGGAACGAGGTTGCATATAGCTCGAGGCTCAACGAGGCAACGAGCGTCTTCACACACGAACCTTGGTCGTCACGACGAGTGGCGAGCCTATCGAGGGTCGTAGGCCTGGTGTGAGGATAAAGGTTGCTAGCCAGCAGCCTAGGGTCATTCCAGCCGGCAAGGACCAGGAGCTCACAAGCTCTGCTGACGAGTTGCTGCGCAAATCGTACTATTGCTTCCACGCTTTCATGTCTGGTTCATCGTCAAGCAGCCACGGTGCTGGTGAGGCGAACGAGCAGAGAGACGCGCAAGCGTTTTTCCCCTACCGTAACCAAGCAAACGCTCCAACATTCGTGCAAGCGGCCTACGTAGCGAGGCACTTGGCAGAAGAGGGGTGGGTGGCGGTGAGTGGGGGAGGCAACAGGCCAGCGGCGGCGGACCCGATTATACAACGGGCTCGCGTCGTGATTTCTCCAGGTGAGACGGGGCGAGTGGCGGTGGAAGAGTTGGTGCGCATTCGTGACGCGCTAGCTGAAACTGCTAATCGTGTGGAGGTCGCTTATCAGGGCGCCCATATCACGCTTGCCGGTCTCGACCTAGCCAGGGAGGCGCTTAGCCAGATCGTGGCAACAGCGCTCGGCAGCACCAGACTGTTCAACCACTGGGTGGCGACAGCAGTGCTAGGAGAGGGGGTACCAGACGCCGACATCATCCGGAACGCGCGTGCTCGGGAGACGGTAAATCCTTGGAGCACGGCGGAGGTATTTGCCCAAACCATTGAGAATCTTGTTGCTGTCCTTTTGCAAGAGTCGAGAGGGTACGCAGACAGGTTCTATATTACCACGCAGCCTTTCGGGTCTACTCAAGGCTTGATACACCGAGGCCGGAAACCACCACTGCGTGGGGTCCGGAGGTGGAGATTGTCGCAGGGGTCGAGAAGACGCCTGAAGACGTCCATTTTGAGTGGACTGACAAGCCAGAGGGCTCCGTCAAGCGCTCAGCCCAGCAGATAAACGAGGGCGACGGCACTACCGAGACCTACGAGGCAAGGCAGAGAGCTGATCTGCATATCCCTCGTGAGGCGACTCACGAGTACGACCGTTACGGCCGAGGCGAGCAGAACGAGCTTGTCGGCGGCGGTAAGCGGTGGTTGCGCAATCTTGCTTGGCATCGCAACCCAGGCGAGACACAACATCCAGTCGAACGCAAGGAAGACGGGCGACCTGTGACCTGCGTGCTGGGAGAGTTTAACCCAGACCTCCAGATTGTCGCAGAGGCAGCAGCAGCCACATCGGTTGCTGAGGGTGTTGAGCAGCGTCCAGACCGTGAGGAGGGGCAGGCGAGTGCAAGCCAGGAGGCGGCCTCGTCTGGAGTAAGTGCGTGAGCCTGAGTGGGTTCCAGCGGCCATATCTGCGTGTGTTTTCTGTGGTATTCTATAATGCTTCGTAACACGCGCGGGGCGGCAGCGGGAGCGGGGCGGGAGCGGGGGATGGCGGGGGTGAGGCAAGGGCAGACACGGGAGGCCCCGCCAACGTCGTGCCAGAGGGACAGGCAATCCCAACGGCAGAGGGCGTCAATGGCAGGAGGGCGTCCAACCGGAAGAGGAAAGAGGTGGCACAAGGGGAGGAGCGTGCAGGGTGGCCAACCGACGGCGTGGTGCTGACGGGGGAGGGCCAGAATGATGCTGAACGTCAAGCACCTGGTAAGAGACCATGTGTGCCTGCGTCTGGTGTTCCTGCAGCTATGTTCCTGCGCCATTAGCACCAGTAGGAGCTGCTGTCATTGGCAGTGACCCTCGTGCTTTGCCTGGGACTAGACCTCATATGAGTGCTGTGGCTGTGATGAATGGCCAGAAGCCTCTCAAGCCTCCTGTGGGACAGGAAGAGCTAGACAAGTGGTTGGAGGATATGGAGCTAGTTTCATGCTCTGTAGATCCCACTGTCAACCTTGTGCAGGTATTCCACACATCCACGACTAATAGGGATTCAAGTGAGCGGGTGAGGGACAAGGCTAGGCAGGCTGTCAAGGACAAGCTGACTTGGTCTCAGTTCCTAGAGGGCCTACGTCAGGAGTTTTCTGATAAGGTACTCAACCTCACTAATCACTATAAGCTCAGCTATGATACCTTTGAGATCAAGGGCACAATAGCTGAGGAGCTGCAGCGGCTCACACGCATCAGGGAGAAGGGGGCCAAGCATGGCTTCAATCTGACTGATAGAGCAGTGGCAGATTACTTCCTGGATCGCATGGGGCTGAGTGTGGATGGGAGAAATGCAGCTAGGATGTTTGCTGATCAGACAGATGGGACGTGGCCAGCCTTGCAAAAGGTTATTTTCAATATCCGTCCATCTGACAATGCTGCTTGCAAGGCAATCCAGGTGACTGGTGCCCCTTCAGCCTCCGCTCATCAGGTCCATGGTGACGCCCCTGGGCAGGGTGCTCAGGGAGAAACCAGACCTAGTAGGCGTCAGAGGGCTAACAGGCGCAGGCAGAATGGTAACCAGGGTGGCAAGGGCCAGCAGCAGGGATCCAAAGGCAAGGGTCAGCAGCAGGCTGGTGGTCACCAGGGTGGTCAGCAGAACAAGGGTGGCCAAGGGCAAGGCAAGAGCCAGGGCCAGGGCACCCAGGCCAGTCAGAGCAGCCAGAACCAGGGTGGCCTGAAGAAGGCTGCTGCTGGGAAGGATGACAAATGCTTTGGATGTGGCAGGACGGGTCATTGGCGACGTGACTGCCCAGACCAGGCCAAGTCTGCTGGAGCAGGCTCTGGCCAGGTGGGTAAGCCATGACTTGAGATGTTGTCCCCTGTAAATAGTCAATCACCCCTAGTGGGACGAACAGTTGTACATAGTAATGGGGGTGTCCCTCTTGTGCAGCAGCAAGGGGTTGGGAATGATGAGGTGCTTCCACTCAATGATTGCAATAACGCTGCTGCAGCAGTGGAATTCCCTGTGCCTGTGGCAGGTGCAGGGTCTCCAGTTGTTGGGGTTGACTCTGGGAGTCAAGCCGCCAGACTGGAAGGACCTGCAGCTTCTGTGGGAACCGGGGCTGGCTCTGGGAGCCGAGCTACCTTGGAGGAGGTCCCTGGAGCAAGAGAACAGCAGGTGGGTCGTGCTATCCCAAGCACACAGTCTTTGTCACGTTCCTCTCTGTGCAGCCAGGCTGACAGGGGGTTGAGCTATGCTCAGGCTGGAAACACTCTACACCATATCTTTGGTCACTCTAAGCAGGCAGAGATGTTTGCTTGGAAGATTGGCAAGGAGCCTTTGCTAGAGGCCTGCAGTGCAGCTGCTCAGAATTGTGTCTGTCAGGAGAATGCTGTTCGCCTCCCACAGTCCCATGCCAGAGAACCTGCTAGAGAGCGGGGGGATATCCAGGTGGACATCCAACACATCAGGGGCATGTATCTGTTGGTGGGGGTGGATAGGTTTAGCAGATATAGGTTGCTGACCATTCTTCCTGGAATGCAGGAGCATCAGCTGTTGATGGGTCTCCAGTCTTTGTTGCCAGGCTTTGGGGTGTACACCAAGGTGCAAGCTGACTTGCAGTTTGACTGCTTGATCAAGCTGGCTGACCAGCTTCCTTGTAAGTTGGTAGTGGTCCCTAGGGAATGCCATGGGCAGCAGGGAGCTGTAGAGAGATCTATACGTGAAGTAAAAACAGTGGTGCTAGCAGCTAGAGTGTGCCTGTTGTGGCATCAGCTCTAGAGAAAGCAGCTTGGTGTAAGGGGATTGAGGAGCAGCTTAACCACAGGGTAACCTATTACTATGATGGTGTGGCAGTCTCTCCCCTGGCATTGCAGTTTGGTATGCTATCACAGGACGTGGTGGCAGCCTGCCTGAAGAAGGCAGACAGGGTGTTTTCCAGATTGAGGCGTAAGGACAAGGGTTGGAAAATGCTGAGGCCCCAGGTGGGACTGAGGGTCAGGATGTGGAAGGAACCGTCATTACCAGGCAAGCGTGGCAAGTGGCAAGATGGGCAGGTAACCCATGTTGAAGAAGCTAACCATTCTTGTCTGGTGGCTTTGGAGAGTAATCCCAAGCACGTGTACAGGCTATCCTGGGCTCACGTCAAGGAGAGAAGGCCAACTGCAATCTGGCCTGAAGACGGCCCTGATCCTCCCTTGGAGGGAGATGAGCAGGATGAGAGCCAGGCAGCAGATGCTAACCCACCATGCTTGGATTATGGTCTGTCCTGGATGGATGAGGGTGAGCAGGAGTCTGCTGAGACGTCTGTCACAAGGCCAGAGGTGGCCAGGGCTGCACCACAGTCCAGGGGGCTGCTTATGGCGGACATCATTCGAGCTCTGCAGAACAGCAAGCGTGATCCCAAGGTATCTAAGCTCACGGGATGGGGGTCATGTGGGGCACCAGCACTAGAAGTGGATACCAACTCACAGGTGTCCATTCTAAGGGTAGAGGATGCTGCAGGCTTGCAGTGGTCATCCCCTAGCTGCCTAGCTGTGTCTGATTTCTCTGGGAATGTGTCCATGAAGATCTTGGGAGAAGTGAGTGTGCCTATCCTGGGGGTGCCCACCACGTTCAGTGTGGTTGAAGGGTATCAGGGGCCTGCCATTCTAGGTCAGAACTTCTTGTGCTTACCAGGGGTGAGGATATCCTCTGAGGAGCTAGCATTAGAAGGGCAGGGCCGCCTTCCCTTGCAGAGATATCGCTACTCCCAGGGTCTTAGTGTGGCTGTAAGGGCTGTGAGGGGTCTAGAGGCAGAGGGTCCTGATACAAAGGAGCCCATTGCTGGGGACCTGCTGATCCTCCCTACTACGTTTGACCCACGTGAGTTGGGTGTGCAGAGGTACCAGATCCCAGGAACGAGTCCTGTACCTTGGCGCAAGCTAGTGGAGATGATGCAAAGCCCCAAGATGGCTAAGGCATGGACTCTTGGCTTTGTTGCTTCTGGGCATGAGTGGATAGTTGCCAACTGTGCAGAGCCTGTGGATGTCCTCCCTGAGGATCACCAGCTGCTCAGGTTGATGTTTGTCCTCAAGCTCAAGGAGGTAGATGGCGTGCAGGTGCCACATGTTAGACCAGTTGTGACTGAGTACCATGGCACTGGACAGTTAGCAGATGAGGAGCTTTACACACCAGGGATGCTGCATGATACATGGAGGATTTTGTTGTGCATTTATTTGTCTTTTCTGCAGAAGGGGATACCCTATAGCTCTGTGTTGGTAGATTTCAAGAGGGCTTTTCTTAAGGGTGATCAGCAGGAAGCACAGGATACTTGGCGCACAATACCCCCTTTCTTTGTTAAGGTGCCTGCAGTGTGGAGGGCAGAGCTGAAGACGAGGTATTTGAGGATTCTCAAAGGCGTGGAAGGCCTTAGATCGAGTCCCATCATCTGGAGGAAGAGCTTGGAGAAGTACCTCAGGTCTGTCTGTGGTCTCTCAGTCTCTCCAGTTGATCCTTGTCTGTTTCAGGGTAGCTATGAGGGGCTGCCAGCGTTTGCCTCCCTGCATGGTGATGATCTGCATCTCCTGGGCCATCCCACTTGGCAAGAGTTGACTCTGGCCAGGATCCAGAAACGGTTTGAACTGGGTAAGATCCAGTACATGGTTGAGAATGAGCCCATGGTGTTTTGTGGAATGCAGGCGACCTTGGTCCATCAGCAGGGTACATGGTCCATCCAGCTGGAGGGTGGTAAGGATTATCCTCAGCAGATCATAGATGCCTTGCAGGAGCCCATCACCCAGGCCAGATGTGCAACAATACGAGGTATGTTGGCATGGCTGGCCAGCATTTGTGCTCCTGACCTGTTGGTACTGAGTCGGTTGACCGATTCCCAACTGGTTGAGGTGGGTGCTGAGAGAGTGGTAGAGGCTGTTCGCATGTCTCCCCCTCTCATGCTGGGTCCTTTGGATTTGTACAGGCCTTTTGACATGATGCTCTATGTGGACAGTTCTATGGATAGTAGGAAGGTCACAGAGGTCAGGGGCCGTGCAGCAGCATTAATATCCCTGGTGCAGGAACAGTCCTCTCTGGTCTGCTGGTACAGTCGGTTGCAAAACAGGGTAACTCCCAGCAGTGACATTGCTGAGTGCAGGGCAATCTGTGAAGGGCTTCATACTGCTCTTTACTTGAGGGAGCTATTTTACCAGCTATGTCAAGTGGCTTCCTGTCGGTTGCAGATGCACACACTGGTAAGAACTGACAGCATGGGCATGGTGCAGTTTGTGCACAGGCAGCTGGCCAGGAGCAGGGACCTTGATTATTTGTTGCTCAAGGAAATGTCTTGCTTAGCTAACATTGAACATGTGGCTGGCGTGGACAACCCTGCAGATGCTCTCACCAAGCTGGAGGAGAAGGCTGAGCTGCAATACCCTTTGCTTCGTGGGCTCATGGCCTCCAAGGGGGGAGGGCCAGAGTAGACCAAACAGCCTTGCTCTAGGTGGGAGGCATCCCAGTGGGCTGGGCAGCCACGTGGTGGCTGGCAGCAGGTCCTTCAGAGTTCAGACACACTCTGCTGGACAGGGGTCAGGGTGGAGTCACTCCCCTGGCTGAGAATTTCGCCTGGCTCTGTCATGGAGCTGCAGAAGAGTCTTAAGGGGACGTGGCGCGCCGAATATTTTCCGCGCCAAAAAATTCGCGGTACCGTCCGTACGGTGTATAATGTGTGCCCGGACCGCTCAACCCTCGCGGAAGTGGCCATGGCGGCATGCCTTTATGCAATATTAATCGATATGGCACGTAAACAGCTAGAAAAAATGCTTGAATTTCGCAGAAGATTAGTTGATGACCTCATTTCGAGGCGGCAAGTTTACGGTTTGCAATATCGCTAATTTCTCGAACGGCTACGGGCGCGGGGGTCCAGGATATAATTTCTCTTGCGGATCATGAAATTTAATGCAGGTTTACGGCAGCTATTGTGAGGCAACGTAGGCTCTAAAGAGCGATTATGAAGCTAACTTAATGGTGTTGTCGAGTTTGTGCCGAAGCTTCCCGGTTTCTTTTACATTTCCGGCATTCAAGGTAAGAACCTACGCAGGCCTGCGCATGTCGCCTTCGACGTATTCACGGAAGGCGCACCTTCCTTGTTCGCCTGATCCATGGATGATGTCTTTTATTGTTCGAGCTTGCGTGCCAGTTTATGCATGAAACATTTCCACGCAGGCAGGTGCATTAACGTCGGCCTTTCGCCTTTTTTTCGGGCAGTTTCCCTGCAGGAAGCGCTCCATTTCTTTCGGTTGCATCGTCAGATTCCTAGCTATTTCGTACAATTTCGTGTAGTTTGTGGCTGGCATGCTAAATGCGCCGAGGTCAAGTTGTTGGTAATGTGTTGACATTTGTTTTCCATAATCCTTTGGACGTGAGCTTGCTCAGACGCTTTGTTATGTGCCGGATCTGACACGCCTGTTTTAGAACGACATCCGGCATGTGCCTAGAGGCTAACAAGCTGGCATCAGCTTCTTAGCAAATTGCCCTATTGGAAAGGAAGGTGAGAGTGGTTCTTTTGCTGGCCATACTGCATGAGTGGCATTGCATTAGATAGGTGTTTCCATTGCTTTCCTTGTTGAGCTATAACCATTAAGACTTCCCTGCTATGTGTGCAGCAAGGCAAGCTGGATAGGATGTGAATGCTTGGCAGACAACATGTATGATTTGCTGCCAAGTTTGCAGGCTGCAGTTGCCTCTATTGCTTGGGCAGTCTTTCTAAGGTTTTTACACGTATACTTGCTGAGTTCTTGGCATAAATTTACATGGTAAACTTGGGCTGAGCTTAGTGTATGCTCTCTTGGTGCGTGTATGCCTAGCGATGGTGTTGCTATGCGCACGCTGGCAAGGCTGGCCATGCTGAGGGCAGGGGAGGGCAGATGAGGTGCCTAGCCTTTTCTTATGTTGTGTGATCGAGTTGGGCATGTTTTTTGGCCTCTTGGATGGAAAACATGATGTCTAGGTGGCCTTATACACAGAAAAACCTCATTTAGCGTATGTTCAGGTTTTAGCACGCAAAACCTTATAACTTGAGCTAGACTTGTCGGAATGACCTGGGACTTGGACCACTGCTGTCCCCCTGTTAGCCGGATTTTCGCTTGATTTTGTGGCCTTATCTGAAGTGTTTATGATATGTTTATTCCCTATGTCCGGTAAAAAAAGACCTGTTTTGCGGGAAAATTAATAACTGTTCAAGGTTTTGCCATTTCCATGATGTAAATAGCTCAGCAAGCTACACACTCAGGGAACTACAAATGGTTGATTTTTGGTTGCCAACAAATGTGTGCATTGGCTGGGGCATACCCAGCCCTAATTAGCGTCTTTTTCTATTTATAGCACAATATTGGCGTATACTTGGGGGTAGTACCCCCAACAAGTGCATGGACAACTCACAAGAGATGTTATTTAGTGCCCGCAATCATATTTCAGCATTGTGCAAATGAATTTCAAGTGTTATTACCATAGTTCAATTTTTAAGGGTTTTGGGGTGCCACCTCCTTTGTAATGGGCCTTGGGTCTTCATGGAATGGACCCTGCAAGGGCAGCCCAAGTGTTGGCTCTAACAGGTTGCTGTACATTTGTATATATTCTCTGCGATGCTCTGCGGGCCGCCCTCGAGGCACGCACTGAGGTACTGCCCTTGATTGCGCGCCTTCATGATTCGCAGACCAAGGGTCTGCTTCTGTGGTTTTGCGCTCACCCTCGCGTCGTTCACTGGCTCCGGGGCGCTCTTCCGGCTCAGGTCCGGCTGGCCGCCGAGGGCCACGACGAACGCATCCAGTCGGCCTTGGCGCAGCTGGTCCCGGGCCCCGACCTCCCGCCACATGCTATTCGCATTGCCTCCCTGCCTGCACGGATGGGTGGCTGCGGTCTGACTCGTGCCGCCCGGCTGGCCCCAGCAGCATTTTTGGGCTCCGTCGCTCAGTCGTGGGCGGACAGCTGCCGGCTCCTGCCCCTTTTGGCTACGGCAGCGCCTGACCTCCTGGACCCCAGCAGCCCTTTGCCCTTCGTCACCGCCATCCAGGAGGCCTATGCTGAGATCCAGCAGGCCTGTTCTCCCGTCCGTGCCGCTCAGGCGGTACAGCGCCACCTCCCTCGCGGCACTCCCTCGGTCGCCTCCGTTCAATCTCCCGCCGCATTCCCTGCTCGCGTCATCGATAAACACCAGAAAACCTACGCGGGTATTCTGCACACGGCTGATTGGATTGCTCTTTTCGCGGACCTCAACGCCCAGGGACGTGCGTGGCTGTTCTCGCTTCCCTTGCGGAGTGTGGGCTCGGCGTACCTTCGTGCTCTTCCCATGGCCCCCCCATTCGCCTTGGCTCCCAGCCACTACTCGGTGGCGCTCCGGCACCAGCTATTTGCCCCGCAGCCTCTTGTTCCGGCCGGGCGGCCTTGTGGTAGCTGTGGGCAGCCGCTGGATCCCACGGGGACTCACTACCTTGCCTGCATGGGGGGCCAACAGAATCAGAATTGGTATTTGTATTTGCACACTGTCCTCCTGACGGTGGTGCTCGCCATGATTCGGTCGGTTTTCCCCCACGCGAACATCCGGTCCGAGGATGCGGATGGCGCTGCCTTCTATTCCCCCAACCACCGGCCTGACATCGTGGTGCTGGACTTTGAGGGGGGTGGCCGGCATCTGCTTATTGACGTTTCGGTGGCGCGGCCCTTGGCTCTTAGCCACGTGGCTGGGGCCTCCCTCACGGCAGGTTACACGGCGGACCGGGCGGAGCGGGCCAAGCTCCTGGCCTACGGCGACGTCGGGCACCCTCGTGTGGTGCCCTTTGTCCTGGAGGAGTTTGGGGCCATGGGGCCCCTGACCTCCGCCTTCTTCAAGGAGTGTTGCCGGCTCCGGGAGGACCGGCTGGACCTGGAGGGCCAGCGGGCCCCATGGTCGGCGCGGACCTGGACGTCATATTGGCGTCAGCGCTTGTCGGTGGCGCTGACTCGGGCCATGGCTGACATCATGCTCCGCCGTACGCGGGCTGATTTTGCGGTGCAGCAGGGCTATTAGGTTCCTCCCGTTAGGCGTTTCCATTGGTCTTATCGTAGTATAGAGCTTTGACATGGCTCTGTATGTAGGTTTATAGTTGGGCGTTTGCTTTGGTTTGAGTGATTTCACTCTGTTGTAAGTAATTATATTTTTAATATATATTCTCTGTAACCAACCTGTTGCATGCTAATAAAATCCCTGGTTGTGTGACCATGTTGGACATGGTTGCCAGGGGCCTCACTATGGGTTATACTCCTTTATAATAAAACATAATCTTGTTATTGTCATGTTTTGTTGTTTGTGATGCTCAGTTCCAGGAGCTGATCCAAACCTGGAGGAGATGGGGTGGGGTTCGATTCCCCAGCTGACCTCAGCCTGGCATGTATGAATCCTGAGTTTATCCCTCAGTGAGGACATGGGCTCCCCATGTGTTGACTAACATTTGTCAGGGCTCTCTCAGTCTTTGGAAGGATTTAAAAGATAAAGGAGGCTCCGTGGCGGGCGCCATATGAACGGGCGCCTGTGATAACTGGATGACCAGGAACTCACAATAGTACGTTCATGGACTCCTCTATCCAAACTCCTCTGACTAAGTGAAGACCTAACTTTAATCTACACCAGGTTCCCAAAGAAAGGGTTGGGATGTCATGTGGGTCAGAGGGCAACCTTTGAACCAATGAGCAGGCCTAGCTAATATTTGGAGGCACCTCAGGTTCCAAAAGAAAAGGCAGGTCTGGTCTCTGGGAGGGATCAGATGTCTAAAGGCTTGTGGGGACAGTGGCTGATAGGTTCTCAGGCTGGTCCAAGCTCCAAAACAAGAAAGGGTTGGAGTTAGCATATTGGGGCACCAATGTGCTAGATGGATGCAGGTTGAGGAGACCTTTCCAACGCCGTGTCAACCGCCTAGAACAGACAAGGGACTAGAAAGTTATCAAGTCCCGAAGTACTGCCGACCGGTGGGCGAGGGCGGGGCACACTCAGGGCATAGTGGACAGGACACGTGGCAGGCCGTGCCTGCACAGGCTTAGCCTGTACTCTCACGTGACTGGGACACAGTGTACTGAGGGCTCAACGGTACTGTGGCTAGTAGAAGCCAGTAACCAGCCAGCAGGTCTGCAAGGATGTAAGTCCTTGCAGGACTGTGGCAGGTCCTGTGCTGTCCTAGACACAGGATAGCCAGAGATTCCTGTATGCTGCCTGCAACAAGGATGCAGGGCAGCGATACGAGGCTCTGGCAATGTAGCGTTGCCCAGCGTTGCTCATGACCGAGGAACAAGGATGGAACGAGGTTGCATATAGCTCGAGGCTCAACGAGGCAACGAGCGTCTTCACACACGAACCTTGGTCGTCACGACGAGTGGCGAGCCTATCGAGGGTCGTAGGCCTGGTGTGAGGATAAAGGTTGCTAGCCAGCAGCCTAGGGTCATTCCAGCCGGCAAGGACCAGGAGCTCACAAGCTCTGCTGACGAGTTGCTGCGCAAATATACCACCTGGGGCCAGACACTTTCGCCACGTGTGCAACATTGGATACAACGGAACTGAACTCGAAACGGTCTCTCCGATTTACCAACTCACGCGGGACGGGCTTATATTCTAATGGCTCCGCCTTCTGCTGGGGGGCGTTAGGGGCCAACACAAGCATCCTTCTAGTCGCCAAACAGCTAACGACTGCAACATATCCACAAAAGGGGGCTGCCGGTCGAATATATCAGAGGGTATATGATTGGTTCATACCTGAACAATTGTTATATTATGGCATACCATGCAGCCAGACTCGCAGAAAGTTACCATCCACTCTCCGAATAATGTATACGATACCGTGTGCACCCAGGCGGAATTCTTCAACAACGTACCACACGTCATGGCGCTTTCATGCAACACCAGTACGAATGTACTTGTCACAAGATTCGATGGAAGATCTGGCTACAGTAGAACTGGATCGAGTCGACCCTACTATCGGTTCGGGGAGTATCGCTCTCGGTGCAGATATAAGCAACTCTGCCCGCGCGTTTGACGGGTGGATCGGCGAGGTCCTGGTCTACAACACCGCCAAGACCGCGGCCGAGCTCGAGCTGATCCGCGGGTACCTCGTGGCCAAGTGGGGAACTCCTGCAGCCATACCAGCATAGATTATGAAGCTGCGGATCAACTATTATCTACGTGGTTTGTTATAAGCAAATGGAGTATCCCTCCTTTTACCAGGTCGTCCTTGACTCTATCGCGACAGACCACACGTTTGATTCGAGTACTGCGATGTATTACTTCACTCTGAAGCCGGACCGGCGCAAGGGCGCCAGTGGTTGACGCCACTTGGAGAGGCGGTGTACATTTTGCGTCTCTCACGTCGGTCGTTTGGCAGGAGGATCACAAACTGATCGGTCTCGTGTCGCCCAGTTTCTGTGGTGGCGAGCACAACCCAGAAGACGGCGTCGTTTTGTGTATTGATGACGTTCAATGGCGATGGAGTGGTGGGAGAGGATTATTACTACACGATGTATAATGATCTCTCCTATTTCAACATCAACAACCCATACCTATTCAGGAACGGCGGACAGATAGCGATAGGAGCGTGTTTTATCGATAGGAACGTTGGCGAGAAGACATTCCCGCCAATTGCCGGAGACCCGGGTTTCCTATGCGTCCTTCGATTCGAGAAAATCCGCGGATTCGATTTGTGTAAATGCCATCACAAGTAGACGGGATTTAACGCGTAATGGCTCAGTGTAAATGGTGTCTGTTATCATATTTGATTAATAAAGTATCTTACATGAATCTATGAACGTTTCCAATATGTTCGTAACCATGAATGACATTCTCAACTGCATCGAGGCCTGCAAACAGGGCAATGGCGGGTACATCCAGAGCGGCACGCGACGGTCCGTCAACGCCGCAGAAGTCGCGCGAGTTTCTTGCACCGTCGCCGGAAAGCCCGACCCTTACGAGGACAATTACAATATCGAATTAGACCAGCTAGACGATCCACGTATCTTTTCATCGGCTGCTGTGTGTGCCTTGGAAGGCAGCGCGACTCTGGACGAAATTATCAAGGCGTGCGAGGATTTGGTTGTTGTATCCATAATGGCCGGCTGCGTCACCGGCAGACAATCCATTTCCTTGTCGACGTTTGACCAGGTGAAGGAACGGCTGCAGCTCCTGAGAGGCGATTGACATCCCCGCTCCTCTCCCGCGACGGCACAGGAATTCGCAGGAACGCGCAGGGGCGTGTGCATTTCTTGCGTTTTTCGACCCGGCCGTCCACGGCGGTCTCGTGCGTTCTGCGGTTGGTGCGTGGCGTTGTTTGATTGGTGGTTGATGGTTTCAAGGAAAGGGGCCAAATTGCTCAGATATTATAGAACTACCTGTAAAATCTCTGAGCAATTTGGCCCCAAAACGTACAAGACTCTCTCCCGCGGTGTGGTTTTTGGTATCGTCACGCGGTATTGTGTTGTTGGTGTTGTTTGATTGGTGGTTGATGGTTTCGAGGAAAGGGGCGAAATTGGCCAGAAAGTATTAGTAATGTCTTCAAATTCTCTGGCCAAGTTTGCCCCATATGAGAACACTGTCTCACATGTTGATGCAGGTATGGTTTTGCTGGTGATCGGTGACAGGTGCCAGCATTTCTATGGCATATCCTAAAGCCCCGCGACCCCCTGAGCCAGGGTTGGCAGTGGTCGGGAAGGCGTGGCTGCACTGTGACAGATGTCAGTAGCAAACCAAAAACCCAATATTTTATCACTCAATTTATCACTAAATCATCATCACTCAAGAATGGCTCCCCGGTACCCCACACGGCCCTCTCACTCAACGAGGGGCTATATATAGCGCGGCCTGCCTTTGCGGTGCCCGCCCCGGCCACCCCCCCGGCCGCCCCCGCCTATTGTCCTGGACCTGGACATCTTCACGGCTGTGCTGAAGGATCTGCAGAATGCCTCCTCCACCGGCCCCTCCGGCTGGCGCTACGAGCACCTCTCCGTGATGGCGGGCCATGGCGGGGCGACCGCACTCTTTGAGGCTGCCGCCGACTTGGCCGCGGGGTCCCTGGCCCCCGCAGCGCGCCCTTGGCTGGCTGGGGCACGCCCCATTGCCCTCCTGAAAGACGACGTCCCCCCGCCTGCTGGCCGCGTTCGTCCCATTGCTTGCGGCGAGGTCCTACGCAAGCTGGTGAGTAAGGTCATTTGTCGCCAAAAGGCCCCCGAGTTTCGCGCCTACTTCTGCCCCAACCGGAGTGATACTGAGGAGTCCGTCGCGGCCCAGCTTGGCGTCGCCACCAAAGGGGGCAGCGACATCATCGTGCACACAGTTCAGGCCTACCTAGCGACGCATCCGACCCATGTGGCGCTGAAGGTGGATTGCCACAATGCGTTCAATGCTGTCACCAAGGCTAGCATCTTTGAGGCCGTCGGCGAGGCGATCCCTGACCTTCTTGCGTGGACAGCAGCCTGCTACGGCGAACCCACTCAACTCTCCTTCCTCATGGAGGCTGGGACGTTCGCCGACGTCGCTTCCCGCACGGGAACCCATGCAGCAAGGTGACCCCCTCGGCCCATTTTATCTGTCTGCCCCGCTGCACAAGGCTCTCCAAGGTGTCCACGCTGCGCCTATATGGACGCTATCCATGCCCTTGGCCCGGCCGACGCTGTGGTTGCCGCCCTGGCTGCCCTTGAAGTGGCCATGGCGGCCATCAACCTTCGGCTCAGCCTCCCCAAGTGCACATGCAGTCTTTTCGCCCCAGGGGGACTGCTCTGGCTTCCCCGAGCTATCCCGGGGGCATTGGCGCGGGCGCGTGGTTTCTCGTGCCCGTGGGCGTCCCTGTGGGTGACCCTGACTACGTCGAAGAGGAGCTCCGGGCCACCGTGGAAAAGCGCACCCATGTCCTCGAGACTTGGGCGCGCCTCAAGGACCCCCAGACCAAAGGGCTCCTCCTGTGGTTTTGCGCCCACCCGCGGGTGGTTCACTGGCTCCGTGGCGCTCCCCCCCACTTGGTGAGGCTTGCCGCGGAAGGCCATGACGAGCGCATTCAGGCCGCCTTGCAGGTGCAGTTAACGTAAAGGATTTACGTTAGATTGATAGAGATTGTTACGCTCTTTCCAACGGCACCTTGAACGCCTCATTTGGTTAAGGAACGTAAAAGTTATGACGTTTCCCAGGCTGTGCCGACAGTACCCGGCGCGCCACTGTGGGCGCGTACGGACACAGGATGTACAAGTGTCACTTTGATAGTCCGCAGGACGTTGACAGCCGGACTTGTACAGGACTTGATGGTCAATTGATAGGTAGGCGCGCTGTAGCGCGCCAGGACCTATGAGACAATTGATGCTGAGTAGTGTACGGATAGGTCCACAGGACTAGCCGTATGGACAATTGATAGATCTGCGCGCCAAAGGCGTGCCAGAGTCTGTGTAATCAATTGATTGACAGTTCAGCTGTGACAGTACAGCTGAATACTTGGACGCGTCCCTAGCAACCTATATGTGTGACTTGGTCGCACCGGGACGCTAGTTCTTGCGTGCACGTTCTCTTGGCACTGCGACCCTGTCGTCTGTGCTGCGTGCAGTCTTGGAAGTGACGTGACTTACGTCTGTGTTCCTTATTCTTAATAAAGGCAACATTCCTGCAAGAACCATGGCGGAATTCAGGGCATTCACTCTCTCACAACTCGTATTACTCGCCTTTTTCCAAACATGCCAAATTCTGAGGAATTCCGCATTCCAACTGATGAGGAGGTAGCTGCTCCGCCGGCTGACCCCTTACCGGCTCCGCATCAGCGAGAGCCACGGCCGGTTGCGCCATCGTGGCAACAACTGCTCGACGAGGTCACGATTTCGCTTGACGAACTCCATCGTCGGCAGCGCGCAGCACTCCCATTGCTCGGGGATTTTCCCGAGAACCCCCAACTGCCGCAACTGGTGCCGGCCATCCGTGGGCCGTTGGACACCATTCGAAACATTCTTTCGCAATTCACGGTCCAGGTCCGGGGCGGCTTGCGGTCGGTAACTGAGGTCATCACCGCTATCGAGGAGATCGACAACGCCATTTCCTCGCTGACCGGCTACCAGAGAAATTTGCAAAACTGGGCATCCACACGCACGGGGGGCGCGCCGGTGGTCACGACAAATTTATTTCAAGACCTCGCGTTGCTGTCGCTGCTCACACGCGGCGTGCGCAGTCGGGAGCGACAGGTGCTCATCAACCTGGTCGCCTTTCTCGCAGCATTGCGCGAGTGGATTCCATCAGGTTGGGAGTTGCTCTCAATCTTAACCCATCCTCTGCGCCTCGTCGCGCGTCGGCGAATTGCAATTTTCGAGCCGACGCAAAACGCAGCGAACACTCCGGTGTTGATTCATACGGGCGCAGGTCCGGCACACACGCCGGATATGGAGGATCCAGAGTACTCCTATCAGTACTGTGATTTTCGCGGCCTCGATTACTGAATAAATTGGCCCGTTTTCACGTACACGTCGGCATTTTGTCGATTTTCAGCGGCGATTCGCGGGGGCGGCGGCGACACCGGCGCAGGCGGCAATTGAGACAGTTTTGTACATATTTTAAGATCACTCAGCTCCCAAGAAGACCAGCATTTGATTGAATACAATAAGTGGAGCCCTGCCACAAATGCAGCAGTTAACAGTGGCCTTAAGGTTTCTCAATCCGCACGCGGAAGCAAGAAGCCTCCAGGGTGGGAGGGAGGGGAAAGAAACAATTGCGGATCATTGCCTGCCTAGCTTGCTTAAGGCATGGCCCGCCGACACACAAGCTGACATCATCCTAAATTAATTGACACCGGCATGCGTCACACACCGGCCTGAACAGTGCTGAAAACGCCACTACAAACAGCGTGGCCACGCACCCCCAGGCTAGTGCGTTAACCGTACAGGTAGTTGTACAAGGTTCCCAAGACTGACAACCATAAAACGCGCCCATCGACCCCTTGGGCCGGTCCGAATCCACTATACAATAATTAATCACGACTCACTAAATAACCCAAATCAGCCAAAGATTCGGTACGCAACCAGCCGACCCTACAGGTCCCCACCTAACCTCAGCTGGTGCAACCAAACACGAATCTTTGCAAGTGAAGTCGTATAAAACCTACAATTAATTTCCTCGGACCGCTAATTAATAGCCACCGACCCTTATAAACAACCGGGTCATCCAAGGAAAATTCGGGCGAGCAGGAAACCCTTTGTACAGATCGAATTAGTCAGCCCATGTCGCAGACAGCCTTCCACATCCAGGCCAAGGCATGGCGGCCTTATCTTTCCCGCATGCGTTAATTAAACTATATTCAGAGAAAACCGATTAAGATCACTCAGCTCCCAAGAAGACCAGCATTTGATTGAATACAATAAGTGGAGCCCTGCCACAAATGCAGCAGTTAACAGTGGCCTTAAGGTTTCTCAATCCGCACGCGGAAGCAAGAAGCCTCCACCCAATTACCCCCCCCTGGCGCCAACCCCATTGCGCCGATTAAACTCATGACCACCGTGCGCGAAAGAGCGTGTCGCAACATCTTAAATGGCGACTCAGCCCGCGCTAGGCTATATTAACCCCCGCAGGGGCCCGCTGGTTACAATGCGACACAAGCCGGTGACCACCCCAAAAGCAAGCCCTCAAAAAGAGCCAGCATTTCGCAATTCCGGAACCGTCCAAAAAGGAAAGAGGTTTTACGACACCATAATAGACTGAGCCGCGCAGCAGGTGCTGAGACGAAAAGGAACGACAAAGGTCTGGCGTAGCCTCGCCTCCCTGAGACGCCCTCCCCAACTCGAGTCTCGCAATAGGGAAATTTCTAGCTTCGGAGCGCAGCTCTCGCGCGGCTCCTATTGTCCCCAACCACCCCTCCTCGGCAGGGGCAGCTGGACAACTGACCTGCCGCCACAAAAAATATTTTATGACAAAAAAAGTCGTTGCTGACAGGAACCTGGTTCGGGACCTTTGGAGTCCAGGTCACGTCCCACGCACCATCGCAAGGTGGCAAGCCTGCGATGTGACACTAGAGCTGTTTTAGAAACTTATAAACAGCTCCGCCGAAGCTGGCCAAACCGCCGGAGTAGCGCCCCATCCTTCGCCCATGTCAAAAAGACCCGCAGCCGGGGAAAACGACATGGGGGTAAATTTAAATTTTCTTTCCGTTGCACGACCAACTATACTATGCTTGGTCGAACAACTTAGCGGTTGTGCCACCATCTGCCTCGGCTACAAGACAGATGCAACCCGCGCTAGAATGTGCAATTTTGCACAGGCGGCCATTGCCGCCATTGTGAAAGAAACAATTGCGGATCATTGCCTGCCTAGCTTGCTTAAGGCATGGCCCGCCGACACACAAGCTGACATCATCCTAAATTAATTGACACCGGCATGCGTCACACACCGGCCTGAACAGTGCTGAAAACGCCACTACAAACAGCGTGGCCACGCACCCCCAGGCTAGTGCGTTAACCGTACAGGTAGTTGTACAAGGTTCCCAAGACTGACAACCATAAAACGCGCCCATCGACCCCTTGGGCCGGTCCGAATCCACTATACAATAATTAATCACGACTCACTAAATAACCCAAATCAGCCAAAGATTCGGTACGCAACCAGCCGACCCTACAGGTCCCCACCTAACCTCAGCTGGTGCAACCAAACACGAATCTTTGCAAGTGAAGTCGTATAAAACCTACAATTAATTTCCTCGGACCGCTAATTAATAGCCACCGACCCTTATAAACAACCGGGTCATCCAAGGAAAATTCGGGCGAGCAGGAAACCCTTTGTACAGATCGAATTAGTCAGCCCATGTCGCAGACAGCCTTCCACATCCAGGCCAAGGCATGGCGGCCTTATCTTTCCCGCATGCGTTAATTAAACTATATTCAGAGAAAACCGATTTTTTGCTGCTTTGCTGAGGTGTTTTGGATAGCTTGTAGTGAATAATGGCAGACGGGCGCCGTAGCAAAGGTGCCCCAGCCAGCGGGAATAATGGTGGTGCTGGTAGTGGGACAGCTCACGTAGATGACGTGGGTGTCACCGGGGAAATTAACAATGTTCATCACAACCCTAATAATACACAAGCTGTTCATGGTTTTGACCTTACCACTCAGGGCTTATTAATTGTTAATCAGCTGCAACCTGTCACATCAGACTCCAAGCCCAAGCAGGCTGAAGAGTTTGTTGAAGGGCTGGAAGGGTTTCCTAGTTTGTACGGGGGTACCAACTACTATCAGATCTGGATAGGCAGCAGCACGTTTGGCAAGTGCACTGATCAGAGCAAGGACCTAACCAGGGAATGTAAGAAGGCCAACAAGGCCTGGGCAGTGTATGTAGCTGAGCTGAAGGAGTTGCTTGAAGACCAGCGAAAGAAGGTCGGCATCCATTGGCAAGACAAGTATCAAGGGTGGGAGGTCAAGGCCGGGGATCTCATCCAGAATTTCCTTATTGTAGCTATTGCAAAATGGTTGAGGAAGGCAGGGCCCACGGTTTCAACGTGGCAGATAACATAGCCCTGACCAACTGGTTGAAGGTCTCTGGGCTGGATAAGGCTACACGTGGCTCTTTAAAGGTCATGTGTGCCCCACATTCTACCCTCAAGGCCTACAAGGTCATAATCAAACAAGCACTCGAGGCTGAGGAGCTGTTTGAGGGTGGGGTGCCAGCAGTGAAGGCTACCCAGGCAGGTGGGCGTACCCAGGGTGGTTCCAAATCGTCCGAGGCTGACAGAAGCCAAGGAGGGCGTAGGGGCAACCATAACAAGCGGAAGGCCAATCATTCACCCGACCCTGACGGGAGGTCACACTCCAAGTCGGTGTTCAGGCGGGTGGGTGGTCAGCCCAAGCAGGGCAACGCATCTGACAACGGGGGCAGTGGCCAGGGCAAGTCAAAGATACAATGCTACCTGTGCAAGGGGTGGGGGCACATCAAGAAGGAGTGTCCCAGCTTCAAGAAGACCCAGGGGCGGCCAGGGCAGCAACAAGAATAACAACAAAAACAACAACAAGAACAACAACAAGTCCCAGGCAGGCCAGCCTTCAAAGGGCAGTCAGCAAGAAGACAACAAGGAGCAGTGACTGTCTGAGGCAACCCCTACACACCTTAATTCACCCAGGGGGGAGGCCAGGTGCTCCAATGCAGATTTTATATCTGGGCAACAAGAGGGTGATCTCCAGGTTCAGGGTGGCCCCAGGTCACCTGGAGAGGTACAGGTTCCTATGAAGACGTCCTTGACAGCTGGTGCAGCTGTAAGAATGTCTGACCCCATGCATCCTCGTGCTGGGCACGAGGGTGGACCTCTCATTTTGAGAGAAACCAATGTACAACCACAGAGGGGTGTGAAGGCCTCTGGTGGTATGCATGTGGTCCCTGCTGGCGGTCCAGGTGTTGGGCATGAGCAGGGTGACTCAGGCTCTGAGTCAGAACAGGATGGAAGTCAGCATGGTGATGCTGGACAACCTGACAGCACAGTCCTGACTGTGCCAGGGACTGCTTCCTCTGTGTACCAGGAGTTGGGTGCCCGAATCCACAACATGTTTGGGCATGCCACTTCTCTGTCAAACAACTTTGCCTTCCGTATGGGCAAGGCACCCCTTCTCAAGGCGTGCCAGCAAGCTGCCTCACGGTGTAAGTGCCAGTTGTCCTCCAACAAGCCCAGGAAATCACATGCCAAAGCTCTACCTCAGAGCATTGGTGATCTGCAGTGTGATATCCAACACATCAGGGGCATGCAACTGTTGGTGTGCGTGGACAGGTACACAAAATACAAGGTGCTAGAGCATTTACCTTCTATGAAGAACAGGTACTTGCTGGCTGCCCTACAGAATGTAAGAGCCAAGTTTCCTACCACAAGGATCCAGGTGGACATGCAGTTTCAGCATCTCAAGGGTGATCCCACCCTTCCTGAGTTGCTGGTTACACCTAGGGAGGCTCATGGGCAGCAGGGTGCTATCGAGAGGGCAATCCAGGAGGTCAAGAAATTGATCATCTCTGAAGACTGGGTACCCTTGACTGCACCTGCACTTGTCAGGAGTGCATGGCTGAGGAACGTGGAGCAGCAGCTGAACAGCAGGGTTAACTTCTACTATGATGGAGTTGCTGTCAGCCCAATGGGTCTATATCATGGCCTGTGCCCACCACATGTGCTGGAGGGCTGGGAACATGCTGCACATGTCACCTTTGCCAAGCTGAGGGAGAAGGACCGGGGTTGGAAGATGCTGGAGCCACAAGTGGGTCAGAAGGTCCTAGCTAGGAAGGAACCTAGCCTTTATGGCAAACGTGGTAGCTGGAGTCCTGGGGTGGTTACCCAGGTTGATGAAGCTAGCCACGCATGCTTGGTCAGCATGGAGGACGAACCAAAGCATGTACACCGGCTGAGTTGGTCATATGTCAAGCCTAACCTGATGAATGAGGGCAGTCAGGCACAAGGCTCACAGGATCTGCAGGATTTTCAGGTCCCAAGTGACATCACTGACGCAACGACCACATCTGTTGCAGGGGAATCTGTCAGCCCTGGCCAGGTTGCAGAGGTACTTGTTAAACAGGCTGCAAGGTCAACAGCTGGGGAGTCAACTGTCAAGCCCAAGGCACTAACCAAGCCCAGGGGGACAAGTTTGGCTGGATTGATTGGGGCTCTACAAAGAGCCAAGAAGCAGCCCAAGGTAGCCAAGCTCAGGTGGCATGGCAATCTGGGGCTGGACACTGCCTTAGAGGTAGACACTAATTCTCAGGTTTCCATCATTGGGACCAGGACTGCAGCAGGGTACAGCAGGACTGAACCCAGCTATCAGTTTGTGTCTGACTTCAGTGGCGGGGTACACGTGAAGGTACTGGGTGAGGTATCTATTCCTATCCTTGGACAGGACACTGCATTTTGTGTCTTGGAGGGCTATCAGGGACCTGCTCTTCTGGGGCAGAATTTCCTATGCCAGGATGGGGTAGTGATCACGTCCTCTCTCCTGACTAAGGAAGGGGCTGGTCAGGTCCCACTGATTAATTTCAGGACCACTCACCTATCACGTGCAGTAACCAGGACGGTTAAGCGTGTGCAAGTGTGCCAGGGGCAGGAGCCCTTGGTTGATGACCTCATACAGTTAACGTAAAGGATTTACGTTAGATGGATAGAGATTGTTACGCTCTTTCCAGCGGCACCTTGAACGCCTCATTTGGTTAAGGAACGTAAAAGTTATGACGTTTCCTAGGCTGTGCCGACAGTACCCGGCGCGCCACTGTGGGCGCGTACGGACACAGGATGTACAAGTGTCACTTTGATAGTCCGCAGGACGTTGACAGGACTTGTACAGGACTTGATGGTCAATTGATAGGTAGGCGCGCTGTAGCGCGCCAGGACCTATGAGACAATTGATGCTGAGTAGTGTACGGATAGGTCCACAGGACTAGCCGTATGGACAATTGATAGATCTCCGCGCCAAAGGCGTGCCAGAGTCTGTGTAATCAATTGATTAACAGTTCAGCTGTGACAGGGCAGCTGAATACTTGGACGCGTCCCTAGCAACCTATATGTGTGACTTGGTAGCACCGGGACGCTAGTTCTTGCGTGCACGTTCTCTTGGCCCTGCGACCCTGTCGTCTGTGCTGCGTGCAGTCTTGGAAGTGACGTGACTTACGTCTGTGTTCCTTGTTATTAATAAAGGCAACAGTTATTCTAGGGCTTCAGGCCTAGACTATCAGTACACGTGGCGTTGTCACCGTCTCCCAAGTGGACTACGGACATGGACGGTAGTGTAGTACACTGGACATATCTCTACTAGGATTTAGATCCGCACGTGCCATGATGGGCACGTGGGTGCTAGATATTAGCACTGAGATATGTAGGGCACACGCACGTGGGCATTCACGTGGTAGGGTTTATGAGCTGTGATGCAGACCACAAGGTGGTTGCAGTGCTAGTCCTGTACGGAGGTCCTAGGGGAGGTCCAGGACCATCCACGTAGTGCTGCTAGGCAGTCGCTGCCTGCAGGCATCGTATCAGTCCTAGCTGGAGTAGATCTAGGTGGACGGAGCCAGCACCTGATTGGTTAGCACTAGTGCAGGATAGCTAGGTTACCCTAACCTACGTGCCCATGCAATCCAGCTTGGCAAGCTTGCATGGATTGATATTATGCCAGCCATTGCATAATCAAACACACGTTCGCATCCATTGCACGAGTGCATTAACTTGCATTTATAAAACTCTCACAGTTTTAATACTACTTTATCATTCCAAAATGTCGAACGTTTCTGATCGCGAGGGCTCTTCGGAGTCAAGCCTATCCCCGTCGTCCGAAGATTTGGACTACCGGGCGGCAGTGCGGGGCCGGCAGGGTAGGGATGATCACGCTGGCAGCGATGCCGGCAGTGGTCGCTCGTCTTCGGACGAGGACCCGCGGTACCTGGATCGGCTGGCGGCGAAGCCGCCGATATACAATGTCTGGCGCCCCAACGCACCACCGGCTGAAGGGCAGCCCACGGCACCCGAGATGGTTACGGGGCCGGGGAGGTTGGTGCAGGTGCTGGGGGATGTCCCGTCGGATGGATACGACGAGGACGAAGACCTAGTCGATCTTGAGCTGCCTGAGGACAGGGAGCAGAGAGAGGCGATGCTCCGCCGGGAGGCAGAGCGCCTTCGGCAGGAGGCCCAGCTCCGCAGAGAGTTGGAGCAGCAGCGCGAGCTGGAGGCTCAGCGCGAGGCTCAGCTGCGGGCGGAGACTGAGATGGACAGGACAGCCCGGTTGCTCGCGGAGCGGCAGCAGGAGCGGGATCGCGTGGCCAGGGCAGGCCTGCGCGCGGAAGGTGCGCGCGAAGCGCCTCCCTACGTTCTCCGCAAGAAGAACGAGCTCTACACCTTTGCGCACAGGCGCACAGCGCGCAACTTCCGGCGCAGGGCTGGGGATGTGTTGCAGGAGACCGACTCATCGGTGGAGATGCAGCCCGGAGACCAGGGTCAGAGGTGCTGGTTTTGATGGACCCGGCTATGGTAGAGGCCGAGCGCCTGGCCAAGATCGAGTACACCAGGCATTGCCAGCGGAAGGCAAAGAGGGCAATGGTGCGGTCCATGGCTGAGAACAGTTTGGCTAGGGAGCGTGCAGCCAGGGAGGCGCAGCATCGCGAGCTGAAGCGACTTCGTGCGAAGGCGCACGATGCCACGGAGAAGACCCGGCGGCATCAGGCGCGTCTGGACGCGGCAATGAAGAGGTCGGAGGCGACACTGGCAGCGATGGTGGGCCCGGCGAGGAGGGAGCAGGAGGCCAGGCTGGCGAGGAAGAGCAGGCGGAACGCACGCGCCCTAGACAGGCGCATGCGTAAGGAGGAGAGGGCTCTTCGCAGGTATCAGGAGGCGGCCAGGACCTGGGCTCTGCAGGGTGAATTCGGAGACGCCATCCGTTTTGAGCGTGGTCTGGCGCCACATGAGCCGCTGCCTGAGGACGCGGTATTGGAATTCATGCGCACCCCACAGCCAGCAAGGGCTCAGCGAGGAGCGGCCTTGTTAAACGCGCGTGAGCGTGTTCGCGCTGGTGCAGACACACCCCACCCCCCACCCCCCACACCCAAATACACTTTGCAGACCGACACGGACCTGGAGCTGGACCGCATCGCTGCACTACTCCACCAGGAGCTGGACGCAGCGGAGGCCAACCCGACCAAGCGGGCGCGGGCAGCAGAGGCAGTAGAGCAACTGCTGAGGGCCGCCAAGCGGGTCCGCCAAGGAAAGTGGCAGGAGGGGTGTGGACCATCGTCTACGCCCCAGCGGTCGCATCCAGAGGAGGATGGTGACGAGGGGAAGGACGGGGGAGCACCAGGGGGAGGGGCACCAGCAAGCACCGGGGGTATGGCGGGCGGCAGCAACGCTGGAGCGACAACCCAGCAGCAGCAGCAGCCTCAGCATCAACAGCAGCAGCAGCAGCAGCGGCAACTGTCATCAGCAACAGCAACCGCAGCAGCAGCAGCAGCAGCAGCAGCAACCTCAACCACAAGCGACTGTCGCTGTACCACAGCGACCCAGGTTTGATGCATCCCGTAGGGAAGATAGGATTACCTTCCCAGGTCTAGCTGAGGGATTTGTGCAGGAGGATGCACTTGAGTTTCTTTTCAAGATAGAACATTCCTGGTCCCATGATAACATCCGTGATTGGTTTCCTGCTCTCAGGGTGTCTAACACGATCCACCAATCTGCACCTAGCATAAAACAAACACATCAAATTTTTTTGGCACTTTCTGGCCAAAAAATTATTTGACTGGCTTGCTAAAACATGTTGAACCCAGGTTTTGGGCCCAAGCGAGCACATATATGGTAGTGTTTACCCCCCAAAATTGGGGGTCATCGGACAACCCTGGCAAGGTTAACTGTGACGTATAACAGCATAAGGTACATGGTTTTTGACATTTTTGCACATATGGAGGCAAGCAATCAACATCAAATTTTATTCCATTGACCCAGAAACTTGCATGCAAACTGAATTATGGTCCTCCATCATGATGACATTGTGAAGTCTCAGTTTGCACCCCACCTTCAACATGTTGGTGACGTTTGACAGCATAAAAAGTCAATTTTATTACCATTTCACTAGTTTTTTACATCCAAGAGGGCCATAACCATTTCAAACAAGGCACACAACTTAAATGCATAATTTACAAAGGCCAGGTAAAGCATGCACCAAGGTTGAGGTCACCTATAGACCTATTTGTGACAGTCAATAGCATAAAAAATGCAGTTTTTGCTCATTTCTTTCATTTTGCATAAGTCAAATCATGCAGATTGCATCCAATATGATTCCACTTGACCCAAAACTTGCAGACACATTGAATTCGAATCCATGTCATGATGACAATGCCAAATCTCAGTTCCTAAACCAACGTTAAACATACCATCAGTTGACATATGGCAGCATTAATGGTCACTTGGACACATATTATATGGATTGAACATGGCGAATGATGTTGACAACATCAATTATGATACAATGTCCTAAGTTGTACAATCAAGGTGTGAACAAGCTCGTAAATGTTCTAAATGCTATGCATAAAACACCAGTCACTTGGTAAATAAAACATGCAGCGTACAGCCCGCTGCCGCTTTATCGTCTGCCTCTCTCTCCTACTTGGGCTGCGCTGGAGGCCTGGCATGTGATCTAGTTGAGTCCTGCGCTGCTCCATTGTCACTACTTGCAGCAGCACACCCTTGGTCTTGCCCTTCTTGTTCGAGGCCAGGCGCCCATCCACATGCGTGGATGTGGGGGGGCTGGCATGCATGCGTGGGTGTGGGGGGACCTGGCATGCATGCGTGGGTGTGGGGGGGGCTGGCATGCATGCGTGGGTGTCTGGGGGGGCTGGTATGCATGCGTGGGGGGGGGGGGGAGCTGGCATGCATGCGAGGGTGTGGGGGGGCTGGCATGCATGCGTGGGTGTGGGGGGGGCTGGCATGCATGCGTGGGTGTGGGGGGGCCTGGCATGCATGCGTGGGTGTGCGGGGGGGCTGGCATGCATGCGTGGGTGTGGGGGGGGCTAGCATGCATGCGTGGGTGTGTGTGGGGGTGGCATGAATGCGTGGGTGTGGGGGGGGGCTGGCATGCATGCGTGGGTGTGGGGGGGCTGGCATGCATGCGTGCGTGTGGGGGGCGCTGGCATGCATGAGTGTGTAAGGGGGGGACTGGCATGCATGCGTGGGTGTGTGTGGGGGTTGGCATGCGTGCGTGGGTGTGTGGGGGGGCTGGCATGCATTCGTGGGTGTGGGGGGGGCTAGCATGCATGCGTGGGTGGGGGAGGGGGCTGGCATGCATGCGTGGGTGTGTGGGGGAGCTGGCATGCATGCGTGGGTGTGGGGGAGGCTGGCATGCATTCGTGGGTGTGGGGCGGGGCTGGCATGCATGCATGCGCGGGTGTGGGTGGGGGCTGGCATGCATGCATGCGCGGGTGTGGGTGGGGGCTGGCATGCATGCGTGGGTGTGGGGGGGGCTGGCATGCGTGCATGAATGTGGGGGGGGGCTGGCATGCATGCGTGGGTGTGGGGGGGCTGGCATGCATGCGTGTGTGGGGGGGGGGCTAGCATGCATGCGTGGGTGTGTGGGGAGGCTGGCATGCGTGCGTGGGTGTGGGGGGCTGGCGTGCATGCGTGGGTGTGGGTAGGGGGGCTGGCATGCATGCGTGGGTGTGGGGGGGGCAGGCATGCATGCGTGGGTGTGTGGGGAGGCTGGCATGCATGCGTGGGTGTGTGTGGGGGCTGGCATGCATGTGTGGGTGTGGGGGGGGCTAGCATGCATGCGTGGGTGTTGGGGGGGGCTGGCATGCATGTGTGGGTGTGGGGGGGAGCTGGCATGCATGCGTGGGTGTGGCGGGGGCTGGCATGCATGCGTGGGTGTGGGGGGAGGCTGCATGGCATGCATGCGTGGGTGTGGGGGGGGGCTGGCATGCATGCGTAGGTGTGAGGGGGGGCATGACCATGGTAGAAAATGTTATCTTGAGGGAGCACTCTCCATGGGAAGTGGATGCCCAGGTGGCTGTTAAGGGGGGCACAATAACAGAAAGAGTGCTATCCACCATCACCCTAGCCCCTGCCCACACTGTGGCTACCTTGCTGGTGTCACCTTCCCTCAACAGGTATTCTATTACGTTAAAATCCGTTAACACGCGCTTGGCCTTCGTTGCATTTTCCTTGAAGTTGCCATGGCACCTTCCCTGCGGCTGATCGGCTGCGCCCTCCCCTACGTGCTTGAACATTGTATCAAACGCCTCACGGGGGCAAGGAGAGATAACAAAATATTTGTTCGCAAACGGTTTCCATCCCATGGCAGCAGCCGCCTTAAGATTGTACAAGACCTGCCACGGGCGGATGTTGACAGCGCAAAAATTCTGCAGCTTTAAGTGGCAGTTTACGCACTTGCTGGTGTGAATCGTGCGGGGCAGGCCGCCATACGTGAGATCGCCATCTGAGGTGCGCCGTCGTAGCTTGTCACACCGGTAGCAATAGCGCAGGTTGCCTTCCGTCGAATTCATGATGATCTGAGCAATACAATGAAGCATCGGGGGGGGGGGGGCCGGTGGATTTCAGGGTTTTTAGAGCTCCGAAGCACCCACTAGCAGATTTAACGAGGAAATTAACCGAACTGAAAAATTTTCGGGAAAAGCTCGTGGTAACGCTAAAATAGACTTACCAACGAAGAGAAATTCGCTCTTATCGCACGCGAGCCCCGTGGAGGCTGGGCTACCGCGATGGTGTACTTTTTTGCATCTGCGGACAGCAGCCCGCAAAAGGGTCGGCAGGCTCGTACCCACCCCCGCGCGAATATTTTTTTCAGCTTGCAGCACGTCGGTAAAATAGGAAAAAAAATATCATGAGCGATCGCATATCTCGAAGCATGTGCAGCAAAATTTTCCAGCGTTAATAATGCTTAAATGCCTCCATCAAGGTCACCGCCATTAAATCAGCCGACATAGCTTTTTGGCCACAATTTGCACCGAAATTTGGTCCGTACCGTCCAGCTCAGTCGGGCAAGTCGGAAAGATTTTTCCGGCCGGCTCTCCGCGGGAAAAATTTGATGTGAATGGTCCAGATGTATGAGAGGAGGGCTAGCACACCTGGGGCTGAGGAGGTGCAAATCTTCAAAGAATTCATAGCAGACCTAAAAGGGCTGTTGACCAAGGGTGAACACCTGCAGGCTCTCAAGGGGTTCAACTGGTTGGCCTCGTACAAAGTCAACAAGTCTGACTACGTACGTGACAACAAACAGTTTGTCCTGTACATAGACAGGGACGAGGAGTTGAAGAAACTCAACTCTAAGTACCTGATCCATCAGTGGCTCACCAAAGCTGAGCTGGACAAGAACACCAATGCAGTTCTGCTGGCTGGCCTTAAAGACAAGTGGGATGATTTTAGGGGGGCCATGTTGTTCATTCAGCAGAGCCTAGAACCTTTCTCAACTGTCAAGGAACCCAAGGTTAACAAGGTCCAAGGGGGGGGTGGTCAGGACGGTGCAGGTCCTAGCAGGAAGAAGCTCATCAAGGAGGTGGTAGCTCAGGTCAAGGCGGTGTTCAAGGGTCCCCAGCAAGGTAAGAAGTCAGGGGGGTCATCCAAGCAGCAGGGGAAATCAGACAAGGGGGGAAAGGGGAACCCAGGCAGTAAGGCAGGGCCCTCCCAGGGGCCTAGTCAGAAAGGTAAGCCTCATGACTCCACCCTGTACTGCACCAGGTGCTCATGCAAGGGGCATGAGAGGGATGATTGCTGGAAGGGCAAACCCGAACTTGGATCTGATGTGGATGTGCCCAGGTTGCTGGGAGCCCCGCCACCCGTTACCTGCAGGGGGACGCTGCAACAAGCCCAGGAAGGGAGCCTCAACGGGGCGCCCCAACAAACAAGCCAGCACTCAGGACGACTGTAAGTCTCCTGTACCCTGGTTTCTCAATGGCCGTGTACCTTCTATTTGCTCTGTGTTGCCTGACAGTGAGGAAGTGGATTGGGACCTGGCTTATGACATGACGTTAGCACAGGTGGCCCAAGATCCCACTATAGCCTCCTTAGATGCAGCAGCAGATAAGGTTATCCTATGCCAGGTTAGCCCAACAGCTACACAAGGCAATGGGGCATGAGGCAGTGGCAGAAAGGCTGGCCAACAAAATTGATGGCCGTGACCTGGAACAGATGTGCAGGCATGTCAGGAAGCACTGTGAAGCGTGCCAACTGCATGCACCTAAACCCAAGAGATGGCATGTGGCCACCCCACCACTGGCTAGAGGAAAGCTAGTAGGGGATGTGATACACTGGTGAAGGACACGGTGTATTACTTGGTCCTAAAAGATGCCTGGTCTAGGTTTGTGGTGATAGAACCCTTGCCAGGCATGGCCAATGAACAACTGCACAGAGCCCTGCTGATTGCACTAGCACGGTATCATCCTCAGGAAAAACTAATGCTGGATCAGCAGTTCACGTGGATACAAGATTATCCTGATCTGCCCAAGATAGACATTGCTGGGGCTCAAGATCATGAACGCCAGGGGATGATTGAACGTACCATGCGTGCTATCAGGGACCTCATAAAGAAAAATGAGTCCAGGACAGCAGAGTCTGGGAGCTATGCTGATAGGACAGCGTGGGCAGCTGAGGTGTGCAGAACTCTGAACACCAAACCCCTCATGTCTTCTCCTTTTGGTGAAATCACATCAATTGGCCTGCAATCAGGTAGCTACTCTCAGGAGGTACTAGACCACTACAACACGCAAAGGCAACACTTGGCCAAGTTGCTGGCAAAAAAGGATAAAAGTAATGCCAGGCCTGTGTTTGAAGTGGGGGATCAGGTACTCTACTATAGGGAGGGGAAGGGAACAAAGCCCACTCTGGTAGATGGCATGGTCCAGCTGAAATCATCAGGTTGTCAGAAACAGGTGACACGGTGACTATTCAGCATCACAGAGAGCGAATGGTTGGCAAGCATAGACTGAAGCTTTATTACCCTCCTTTGGCAGACGTGTCAGGGGTAGAATTCTTGGACATGGATTCAGAGCCTCAGTCTGGTGGGTTGGTCTCACCCAGTGAATTGGCTAGGGACATAGCTGATGCAAGCAACACAACCATAGACGCTCCTGTGTTCCTCAGTGGTGCAGCCCCACCACAGCCCACTGGTCCAACTGGGCAGGAGGAACGTGCACTGGATGAGCAGCAGGTCGCTCCTCCCTCATCTCAGGAACAGCCACGCGAAGCAGCAGATCCTGTTGTCCCCAGGAATAAATTTGCTGAGGCTCTAAAAGCTCTACATAGAGCACACACTGCCAAGGCACAAATGGCAGCAGGTGCAGCACAAGTCAATGCTGTGGGTGAATCTAACCAGGATCCCAGTATTCTGGCAGTAGACACACAGGCACAGGTGAGCATCATCAGTGCACAAGCTGTATCTGGCCTAAGTCTGCAACGCTCGCCCTGGGCTAGAGTGTCAGATTTTTCAGGCAAAACAAAAATGGCAGTCAAAGGCCAAGTGCTAATTCCCATTCTGGGTGTGCCCACTCCCTTCCAGGTAGTAGAGGGCTACAAGGGGAATGCACTGCTGGGGGAACCATTTGTCTCATACCCTGGAGTAGTCATCTCAGCTGGGAGGTTGAGCGTGACTGGGGTGGGGCAGGTCACCCTGGACCATTTCAAAATTCCTTTAACACAGATCAGTGATGGCCTGGAAGCAGCCATCAATGCTGTCAACATAAAATACCTCCCAGGTCAGGAACCCTGTGTTGATTCCCTCATTCATTCTCAGAAGCTACACCCCTCTGCGTTTGGGCTTGGTAGATGGGACATAGCGTCCATGTCTCCCTTGTCCTATGATGATGTGGTCAAAGACTGTCAAACGCAGATTGGTTTTCTGAAATGGATGGAAGCCTTTAACAGGGCTAGAGAGGAATGGGTTTGTCCTGATCCACGTAGTAAGTCCCAGGTACCACCTGTAACACCGATTGAGGCACTGCCACAAGGGGCCAGAAAGCTCAGACTGAAGTTTGTCTGCAAGCATAAACCCCAGGCAGATGGGACACCTCCCATTTTTCATGCCAGACCTTGTGTCACGGAGTTCAGGGGCTCCACTGAGCTAACAGAGGCTGAACTGTATACCCCTGGTATTCAGCAGACGTCTCTTAAGGTCCTGTTGGCCACTTTCCTTCACCATCTGAATGCTGGTAAGGACTACGTGTGTAAAGCCACTGACATTAAGCGTGCCTTCCTTAAAGGCAACCCTGACATAGCCCAAAAGGTGTGGAGGGGTCAAGTCTATGTGGTAAACACTCCCAAAGTCTGGTCTGGGGACATCAAGGAACCTCATCTAAGGCCTAACTTGGGGGTAGAAGGGCTTCAGTCAGCACCTAAAATTTTTAGGCTGTCTGCCCAAGAGGTCTTCCTGAAGCTGGGGGCCCAGTATGATGATATTGACCCTTGTTTCTTCACCATCCCTCATCCTGCTGGTATGATGATGTTTGTGTGGCATGGGGATGATCAGCTCATTACTGGTCCCAGGGCAGCTGTGGAGGATTTCATTGCTCAAGTGTCTGCTAGCTTTGAATTAGGCAAGCAGCTGGAGCTGGGGAAAGATCCTGTCAAGTTCTGTGGCATCATTCTGAACCTGTTTAAGGAGCAGAAGGAGTGGGTGTGTTCTCTCAAAGCATCCCCTGAGTATGTCATGTCTTGCAAAGATGTTCTTCCCTCTGACATCACTCCTGATCTCTGTCCCACTATTAGGGGTAAGCTAGGTTGGCTGTGTGCCACTTGTGCTCCTCATCTGGCAGTGGTCAGCAGAGTGGATGATGATGTCCTCATGGAGGTAGGGTCAGGGCTATTAAACAGGTGTTGCATGATGGCCCTCCCCTTATTCTTCATGCCTTGGATCTGTTCCAACCCATCCACATCACATGCATGATGGACAGTTCCATGGAGTCACGGGTAGTCACTAAGGTACAAGCCAGAGAGGCAGGCTATTTATGTTGTCTAACCCCACTGGCAAGCAATCTTTGGTTTCCTGGTTCAGCAGACTCCACAAGCGCAAGGCAGTCAGCAGCAATGTAGCAGAATGCCGTGCTGTGGTCTCAGCTGTGTTGCATGCCAGGTACTTGAACCATCTGCTGGTGTGGTTGCAGCATCAGGCTGGTAGTTATGCTGGTGTCAAATCCCATCTGCTGACTGACAGTCAATCCCTTCTCTCTTTCCTGGACAACCCCTTGGCTGTGCACACCGATTTGGACTGGATTGTCCTCAAGCAGGAGTGTACCTATCTGGAGTCCAAGACTCACATCCGAGACCCTGACAATGCAGCAGATGCACTCACAAAAGTGCCACAGGCTGCAGGGCCTCAGTACAGAGTCCTATACACGCTGATGAACCCATATAATGGCAGAGGGTGAAGTGCCTCAGCCTAGGGCTATTAGCACCAGATAGGAGGGTGGTCATGGGGTGGCAGGGTCTGAAGTGTCCCACCCGTAAGACTCTCTTTGCGTCATTAAAGATTGAGGTCAGAAGGGTCCTCCTTTATTGATGGCTTGTTCTTTGTCAATAAAACGTGTGGTCATATTTTTCTGACAATGGTTTTCCTAACACAGGCACCCAACCAGTGGGGATGTTGTATCCAACACGGAGGAGCTATGGGCGCTTTTATAAATGCATCTCTTTCAGTGTCCTGGTTGTCCCTGTGGGGAACCTTGCTTATCAGTAGTGGTTGGCATATGAGTGGGTTGTGGGAAGAGTCTTCCCCTCACTCCCCAAAGAAAAGTAATAATGGGAGTTATTCTAGGGCTTCAGGCCTAGACTATCAGTACACGTGGCGTTGTCCCCGTCTCCCAAGTGGGATACGGACATGGACGGTAGTGTAGTACACTGGACATATCTCTACTAGGATTTAGATCCGCACGTGCCATGATGGGCACGTGGGTGCTAGATATTAGCACTGAGATATGTAGGGCACACGCACGTGGGTATTCACGTGGTAGGGTTTATGAGCTGTGATGCAGACCACAAGGTGGTTGCAGTGCTAGTCCTGTACGGAGGTCCTAGGGGAGGTCCAGGACCATCCACGTAGTGCTGTTAGGCAGTCGTTGCCTGCGGCATCGTATCAGTCCTAGCTGGAGTAGATCTAGCTGGACGGAGCCAGCACCTGATTGGTTAGCACTAGTGCAGGATAGCTAGGTTACCCTAACCTACGTGCCCATGCAATCCAGCTTGGCAAGCTTGCATGGATTGATATTATGCCAGCCATTGCATAATCAAACACACGTTCGCATCCATTGCACGAGTGCATTAACTGCAACTTCCTGCAAGAACCATGGCGGAATTCGTGGCATTCACTCTCATACAACTCGTATTACAAGCTTCGTTCCAAATATGCCAAATTCTGAAGAATTCCGAATTCCCGGCGATGAGGAGATAGCCGCACCGCCGGCTGATCCTTTACCAAGACCGGCTGCGCCGTCGTGGCAGCAATTGCTTGACGAGGTCACGATATCGCTGGACGAACTTCATCGTCGGCAGCGCACAGCTCATCCATCGCTCGGGGATTTCCCTGAGGATCCCCAGTTGCCGCAGTTGGTGCCGGCTATACGCACGCCGTTGGACCAGATTCGCAACATTTTGTCGCAATTTACGGTCCAGGTGCGTGGAGGTTTGCGGTCGGTGACCGAAGTCACCACTGCCATCATCGAGGAGCTGGACAACGCCATCTCTTCGCTCACCGGCTACCAAAGAAATTTACAAAACTGGGCATCACTACGCACGGGGGGCGCGCCGGTGGTGTCGACAAACTTATTTCAAGACCTCGCGTTGCTGTCGCTGCTCACACGCGGCGTACGCAGTCGCGAACGCCAGGTTCTCATTAACCTGGTGGTTTTTCTCGCATCTTTGCGAGACTGGATTCCCGCAGGTTGGGAATTGTTGTTGATTTTTACACATCCTCTGCGCCTCGTCGCGCGTCGGCGCATCGCAACTTTCGCGCCGGGGAGCACACCGGTTTTGATACATACCGGTGCAGGTCCGGCACACACGCCGGATATGGAGGATCGTGAGTTTGCATATGAGTACTGCGATTTCCGGGGCCTCGACTACTGAGTCGGCCAATTTTTTTTCCAGTACTCGTCGACATTTTGTCGATTTTTCAACGGCGATTCGCGGGGGCGGAGGCGACACCGGCGCAGGCGGCAGTTGCGACAATTCCTTGTACATACTTTATTCTGCTGCTGTGCTGAGGTGTTTTTGAATAGCTTGTAGTGCAGAATGGCAGACGGGCGCCGTAGCAAAGGTGCCCCAGCCAGTGGGAATAATGGTGGTGCTGGTAGCGGGACAGCTCACGTAGATGACGTGGGTGTCACCGGGGAAATTACCAATGTTCATCACAACCCTAATAATACACAAGCTGTTCTTGGTTATGATCTCACTACCCAGGGTTTGCTTATTGTGAATCAACTGCAACCTGTCACGTCAGACACAAAGCCCAAGCAGGCCGAGGAGTTTGTGGAGGGGCTAGAGGGGTTTCCAAGTTTGTACGGTGGTACAAACTATTACCAGATCTGGATAGGTAGCCAGACTTTTGGCAAGTGTACAGATCAGATAAAGGACCTCACTAGAGAGTGTAAGAAGGCCAACAAGGCCTGGTCCAGCTACGTGGCAGAGTTAAAGGAGCTGCTAGAGGATCAGAGAAAGAAAGTGGGGATCCATTGGCAGGATAAATACCAGGGGTGGGAGGTCAAGGGAGACCTGATCCAGAACTTCCTTAACTATTGTAAAATGGTTGAGGAAGGCAGGGCTCACGGCTTTAATGTTGCTGATAACATAGCCCTGACCAACTGGCTCAAGGTTTCTGGGCTGGATAAGGCGACACGTGGCTCCTTAAAGGTCATGTGTGCCCCACACTCAACCCTCAAGGCCTACAAGGTCATAATCAAACAAGCACTCGAGGCAGAGGAGCTGTTTGAGGGAGGAGTGCCAGCAGTGAAGGCTACCCACGCAGGTGGGCGTGCCCAGGGGGGCTCCAAGACGTCTGAGGCTGACAGAAGCCAGGGAGGACGAGGGGGCAACCATAACAAGCGCAAGGGCAATCATTCACCTGACCCTGACGGGAGGTCACACTCCAAGTCGGTGTTCAGGCGGGTGGGTGGTAAACCCAAGCAGGGCAACGCGCCTGACAACGGGGGAGGAGGCCAGGGCAAGTCAAAGATACAATGCTACCTGTGCAAGGGGTGGGGGCACATCAAGAAGGAGTGTCCCAGCTTCAAGAAGTCCCAGGGCCAGGGCAGCAACAAGAACAACAACAACAACAAGAACAACAACAACAAGTCCCAGGCAGGCCAGCCTTCAAAGGGCAGTCAGCAAGAAGACAACAAGGAGCAGTGACTGTCTGAGGCAACCCCTACACACCTTAATTCACCCAGGGGGGAGGCCAGGTGCTCCAATGCAGATTTTATATCTGGGCAACAAGAGGGTGATCTCCAGGTTCAGGGTGGCCCCAGGTCACCTGGAGAGGTACAGGTTCCTATGAAGACGTCCTTGACAGCTGATGCAGCTGTGAGAATGTCTGACCCCATGCATCCTCGTGCTGGGCACGAGGGTGGACCTCTCATTTTGAGAGAAACCAATGTACAACCACAGAGGGGTGTGAAGGCCTCTGGTGGTATGCATGTGGTCCCTGCTGGCGGTCCAGGTGTTGGGCATGAGCAGGGTGACTCAGGCTCTGAGTCAGAACAGGATGGAAGTCAGCATGGTGATGCTGGACAACCTGACAGCACAGTCCTGACTGTGCCAGGGACTGCTTCCTCTGTGTACCAGGAGTTGGGTGCCCGAATCCACAACATGTTTGGGCATGCCACTTCTCTGTCAAACAACTTTGCCTTCCGTATGGGCAGGGCACCCCTTCTTAAGGCGTGTCAGCAAGCTGCCTCACGGTGTAAGTGCCAGTTGTCCTCCAACAAGCCCAGGAAATCACATGCCAAAGCTCTACCTCAGAGCATTGGTGATCTGCAGTGTGATATCCAACACATCAGGGGCATGCAACTGTTGGTGTGCGTGGACAGGTACACGAAGGAGTGCATGGCTGAGGAACGTGGAGCAGCAGCTGAACAGCAGGGTTAACTTCTACTATGATGGAGTTGCTGTCAGCCCAATGGGTCTATATCATGGCCTGTGCCCACCACAGGTGCTGGAGGGCTGGAAACATGCTGCACATGTCACCTTTGCCAAGCTGAGGGAGAAGGACCGGGGTTGGAAGATGCTGGAGCCACAAGTGGGTCAGAAGGTCCTAGCTTGGAAGGAACCTAGCCTTTATGGCAAACGTGGTAGCTGGAGTCCTGGGGTGGTTACCCAGGTTGATGAAGCTAGCCACGCATGCTTGGTCAGCATGGAGGACGAACCAAAGCATGTACACCGGCTGACTGAGTTGGTCATATGTCAAGCCTAACCTGATGAATGAGGGCAGTCAGGCACAAGGCTCACAGGATCTGCAGGATTTTCAGGTCCCAAGTGACATCACTGACGCAACGACCACATCTGTTGCAGGGGAATCTGTCAGCCCTGGCCAGGTTGCAGAGGTACTTGTTGAACAGGCTGCAAGGTCAACAGCTGGGGAGTCAACTGTCAAGCCCAAGGCACTAACCAAGCCCAGGGGGACAAGTTTGGCTGGATTGATTGGGGCTCTACAAAGAGCCAAGAAGCAGCCCAAGGTAGCCAAGCTCAGGTGGCATGGCAATCTGGGGCTGGACACTGCCTTAGAGGTAGACACTAATTCTCAGGTTTCCATCATTGGGACCAGGGCTGCAGTAGGGTACAGCATGACTGAACCCAGCTATCAGTTTGTGTCTGACTTCAGTGGCGGGGTACACGTGAAGGTACTGGGTGAGGTATCTATTCCTATCCTTGGACAGGACACTGCATTTTGTGTCTTGGAGGGCTATCAGGGACCTGCTCTTCTGGGGCAGAATTTCCTATGCCAGGATGGGGTAGTGATCACGTCCTCTCTCCTGACTAAGGAAGGGGCTGGTCAGGTCCCACTGATTAATTTCAGGACCACTCACCTATCACGTGCAGTAACCAGGACGGTTAAGCGTGTGCAAGTGTGCCAGGGGCAGGAGCCCTTGGTTGATGACCTCATATTGCCAGCTGCTAGTCATCCAAGCAGTTTGGGCATTGGTCCTCACTCACTTGCTGGACACAGCCCTATCAACTACCAAGGCCTGGTGAAGCTCATGTCCTCTCCCATTATGTGTCCCCAGGTCACACTGGGTCTGATTAAATCTGGGGAGGACTGGATCTCCAAGAAATGCGTGGAACCTGTCAATGACCTGCCTCCTGCACGACGTCTACTCAAGCTCAAGTTTGTCATCAAGATGAAGGAGGTGGACGGGGTCAAGGTACCACATGTCAGGCCAGTGCTGAATGAGTTCAAGGGTACTGGTGAGTGCACTGCTGAGGAATTGTATACCCCTGGCATGTTGCATGACACTTGGAGGCTGCTGCTGTGTGTACTTCTAGGCCTTCTCAACAAGGGCTTGGACTATGGCTCAGTGGTAGTAGACTTCAAGAGGGCATTTCTGGAGGGGGATGCAGATGTGGCACAGGAAAAGTGGGAGGGCAAGACGCCTTTCTATGTCAGGGTGCCTGCTGTATGGAAAAGGGACATCCACACGGAGTTCCTTAAAATCCTCAAGGGCCTGGAGGGTCTGAGGTCAAGTCCAATAATCTGGAGGGAGACTTTAAACCGTTTCCTGAAGGAGCATTGCAACTTGAAGGTCTCTCCTGTAGACCCCTGTCTGTTTCTGGGGCAATGGGAAGGCCTACCAGTGTATGCTTCGCTGCACGGGGATGACCTAGCTGCACCTGCTGGCTCCCACGTCGTGGCTTAATTAAGGAGTTGATCTCCATCATTAAGTCCAAGTTTCCTCTGGGTAGGGAGCAATGGCAAATGGAGAATGAGCCTCTGCTGTTTGTGGGCATGGAGGCCACACTGGTGAAGAAGAGGGGGGAGTGGCGTATGCTGCTGGTGGGGGGCAATGATTATCAAGAGACCCTCATCAGCAAGCTTCCTCCAGTCATCACACAGGCACTGTGTCCCATGGTGAGGGGCATGGTTGCTTGGGTGGCAGGCATTTCCAGGCCAGACCTTATGGTCATAGCCAGGTTGCCTGATGACATGCTGGTGGAGCTAGGGTCTGCCAAGGTGGCTGATCAGGTCAGGGCTTCATCTGGCATTCTGTTGTCTGCAGTGGATTTATCACAACCCATTTGCATGGAGCTGTAAGTGGATAGCTCAATGGACAGCAGGCAGGTCTCCAAGGTCAGGGGCAGGGCTGCAGGGCTCTTTGTGCTCAGACAGGAGGGCCGGGGGAGTTTGGTGAGCTGGTTTAGTCGCCTGCACAAACGGGTGGCTGTCAGCAGTGATGTGGCAGAATGCAGGGCTATTTGTGAAGGCATTCACACAAGCCTTAATCTGAAGGAGTTGCTTCATCAGATGACTTCTAACACTCCTTGGCCACTTCAGGTTACCACTCTTCTAAAAACAGACTCCATGGGGATGGTGCATGCAGTTTGTGCACAGGCAGATGGCCAGAAGTAGGGACTTGGATTATCTCCTTCTTAAGGAATTGTCCTCCTTGGCCAATATTGAGCACATCCCTGGGGTTGACAATCCTGCTGATGCTTTGACCAAGCTAGTACAGAAGGCAGCAGTGCAATACAAGGTTCTTCAGTCTCTGATGGACCCATCTCAGCAAGCTGTCTAAGCTGGTGCCTGGTTATAGGGCATTGGAGAGCAGATTGTGTGGTAGTGTCAGCATTGTGACTGGCATAATACCTGTATTTTAGTCTGTACTAAGGCTCATGGACCATGGTACACTCACTCTGATTTTAATCAGGATACAGCCAGGTTTTGGCTGGGGTTCATGCTGTTGACTACACAAGGTTGACAGGTCCATTACAGACCATGTATACTATTTTAAAAGAAATGTATATTTGTACATACCTCTCACAATGGTCTGGGAACCTTTATTCTGGGGTTTATAGGGCGGGGTTCGATTCCCTGGTATTATGTTTCTACAAGCTGGCCTGTTCAGGTGTTTGCCTGTTCAGACTTCCCTACATAGTTCCCCAGGGCAGGATTTAATTGTTGCTTATGTGTTTCATTTTGTCATTTGTTTGCTGTGGTAGTTTACCATCTGGCAAGTAGACGGGCGCCGTAAGACGGGCGCCAATAGACCCCTGTTGAGAGAATGACAGGCAAACTATTGTAATACGCCTTACTTTGTCAAGTGGTATTTTAATTGTCATGGATTTATTGTACTTATAGTTAGCATATTGGTGATGCAATATGCTAAGCATATCATACCTGAAGTGGCCTTTCCAACGCCGTGCTAAACGCCTCATTTGGACAAGGAACTTGAGAGTTATCAAGTCCCGAAGTAATGCCGCCGGACGCTACAGCAGTACCAGGACTAAGGACACGTGAGGGACAGGGCACGTGGCAGTGTTGGGTGAACCATCACACGTTACGTGTCACAGGACCGACTGTCACTAGGAGGTACTGTGGTCAATATTGGTTGATGGTACCAAGAATGTCACAGGACTTCAGGACTGGCAGTCTGCAGGCCTGGGATGGACGGGTACTTGTCATGACGGATAAATCCAGAGCGTTACTGTCATTCATGGAAGGACAGACGTCCTGGATTGATGCAACCAAGGAAATTGACAGTGGCGGACCTGCCAAGGCGTGCAAGGCCTGGCAGCAATGGTGAGACCTAGAAAGGCTCGGACACAGCAGTGGCCAAGCGTCTTTTCCCAACACCGTCCGTGGGTACTGCCGCCTCAGGCTAGTGACCACAGGGTAGTGAGGCAACTGTGGTAAAGGTTAAAAGCCGCTGGTTGAAACCATGGCTCCATTCATCACATCTTGGGAAGACCAGAAACTCACTGATCCGCGTTCATCTAAATCGTATTACAGTCTGGTCGACGGATATGTCGAATTCGGACTCTGAAGCTAGGACAAACACCTTTGCGCGTGCAGCAACGGTAGCGGCGTCCAGTCCAGTACCCGCAGGAGGGCACGAGGACTCGGAGGAAGTGCGCCGAAATATTCGTGCGGTGTCGGCGCCGGGCGAGTACGTCCGAGGAGCAGCCGAGCAGCTGCTGAGATTTCGCGAGGACCTCGCGGAAATCATCAGAAGGCTGCCAGCGTCTTGGCGGGCTGGCCACACAAACGCATTCGCGTTTGAGCAGGTGGTCACTCTGCTTTTGCAGATAATTGCCATAAGCCTCGGGGGTGCCCGAGAGATAAACGACCTTGTCGCCAATCTCCGCCTTGGGGACGACTACACCGGCGTGCCAAACGTGGTGCAGGTCGCCCGGGACAGGCGGGAGGCCATCGTTCGTGGCAGTACGCAGGCGTTGGTGGCAGAGTGCCAGAATCTGGCGCACTCTGTCTTAGAGTTGACCAGAGGCGCTGCTGATCGTGTCTTCATTACTCTTAATCCCTTCTCCATCTACACTAGTCGGGATACTCCACATTCTCGCCGAGAGTTAAACCAGCTAAGTTTGACTGTCGACGTGGTTGGCGGTCGAGAGGTCTCAGCCGACGACGCCTTCTACGACTTCGTAGATCAGCCAGCAGGGGCGGTAGTACAGCCGGCCCAGAGGCGTCACGAGGGCGACGGCTCTCAGGAGGGCCGTGAGCAGGCGCAGCGGGACGAGCTTAATCGCTACCACATTGACGACAACGTTGGTTTAGGTGAGGCCCATTTGTTGAGGTGGGGGCGTTCTCGCTGGATACGTGATTACGCGTATGGTTTGAGGCTTCCGGTGGTTATTAGGCCTGTGCCTACTCACGACGACCAGGGGCAGCCATTGAATCCGGTGGAGGGACCGTTCCACGAGCCAGCACCTGCACCGGTTGCAGGAGAAGCTTCGTCTGAAAACGAGGCTTGAGGGGGTGGAGGATAGGTGGAGAGTTTGCTGTTTTCTTGTTGCAAAGTTGGTCGCAGCCATTGTATATAATGCCTAGGAGGGCAAGCCGGGGTGCGGCGACATTCGAGGAGCAACGGGAGCGAACGGCAGAGGAGGACATCGCCAGAGAGGAAGGGGAGGCGATGGAGGAGAGGGGCGTGGAGGCGCCAGCTGGGCAACCTATCCCAGAGATGGACCCCAGGCCGGGAGAACACACAAGCGGTGGCGTGATGGGCAAGCTGAGGCGGAGAAAGTCAAGCGTGCCAGGCGACCTACGGATGCAGTGGTGCTCACAACGCCTGGTGAGGAGGACGCCATCGTCACCCCAGGTGTGCGTGCTGCAAAGCAAGCTGCTGTTCACGATAGGGTGTCTGGTATGTTGCCCGAGCGTTTGGAGGCTAGGATTGACCCTCCCCAGGCACCACCAGTGCGTGTGGGGAGTGTGTTGCCTGGCACCCGTCCATTTTCTGATGCTGTGACAGTCATGAATGGGCAGAAAGCGCTCAACCCTCCCTGAAGCAAGACAACCTGGATAAATGGCTTGATGACATGAAGCTAGTTGTGGGCTCTGTCGCAGCAGGTGTGGATATTGTCAGGGTGTTTCACTCTTCCACCGCAAACAAGGGGTCGTCTGAAAGGGTCAATGACATGGCTAGGCATGCTCTGAAAGAGGGGCACACTTGGCTGCAGTTCCTGGATGACATCAAGGAGGAGTTTTCTGACAGGGTTCACAATCTCACCATGGAAAAGAAGAGAGAATTTGATGAGTTTGAGATCAAGGGTGAGGTGGCTGCTGAGCTGGCCAGGTTTGAGTTGATCGTGGAGGCAGGCAAGAAGCAGGGCTTCAGTGTGACAGTCAGGGCAGCAGCAGACCACTTCTTGATAAGATGGGCTTGTCAGAGGAAGGTAGGGCTACTGCTAGGCAGCTCTGTGATCTCACTGATGGCACCTGGGGGGCTCTGAAGCGTGTGATACTAAACTTCAGGACCCGGGTCCCTACCTGCAAGGGTATCAGTTCTCAGGGAGGGTCAGCGTCTCAGGCTAGCCAGGGCAAGAACCGTACCCCATCTGGGACACGGTATGGTAGCAGGAGAAGGAAGCAGGCCCAGAAGGAGCAGAACCAGGGTGGTGGAGGGGTCAGCAGGGGAACCAGAATCAGGGGAACCAGTCTGGCAACCGTAACAGCCATCAGCAGGGTAAGGGTGGTGGCCAGGGGCAGAATAACAATCAGGCCTCAGGCAACCAGAACAAGCAGGACAGCAAGGCCCCAGGGGGAGGGTCTGGCAAGAGCAAGTGTTTTGCTTGTGGCAAGGAAGGTCACTGGAAGAGGGATTGCCCAAACAAGAAGAAGGGGCAGTCTGATCAGAAGTGACTAGTGAAGCAGTCCCGTGTACATAGTGAGACACCCTGTGGGGACACAGCTTCACATGTAAATAAATCTGGGCAGGGTGCCACCTCTGATCAGCACCAGGGGTGTACTGATGTTCTCATTCCACAAGATTGCATGCATGCTGCAGCACAACAATCCCCTCAACTGTCAACAGGTGGAGGGTCCCCAGACAGGGTTGGCTCTGGGAGCCTAGATGCTCTGCTGGGAGGGTCTGCTGGGTCCTCTGGATCCAAGATGCAGAAGGTGGATGTTGCGTCCTCACACGCAGGGCCCGTCCAGGCGTCTTCCCAGGTGCGTAATCTGGCTAGGCAACTGAGCTACACGGATGCTGGACGCAGGCTGCACAATATCTTTGGTCACACAGCCATGGCTGAGATGTTTGGTTGGAAGATTGGAGATGAGCCACTGAGGGAAGCATGCAGGGCTGCAGCTGAGCAATGTGCTGTAAGGAGAATGCTGCCAAGAAGCCAAGGTCCCATGCTAGGGAGCCTGCCAGGGAGAAGGGGGACATCCAGGTAGACGTCCAGCATATCAGGGGCTTATACATTTTGGTGGCAGTGGACAGATTTAGCAGGTACAGGCTGCTCCAGATTCTGCCAGATATGAAGGGGAATACCCTGCTGCTGGGCTTGCAGACTCTCTTACCAGGCTTTGGGGTGTACAAGACAGTACAGGCTGATATTCAGTTTGAGTGCCTACTGTCACAGCAGGAGCAACTGCCATGCAAGCTGCTGGTCACGCCCAGGGAGAGCCATGGACAGCAAGGTGCTGTGGAGAGATCCATCAGGGAGGTCAAGACCGTAGTGCTGGCAGAACCTAAGGTGCCACTGGTAGCATCTGCTTTGGAGAGGGCAGTGTGGACCAGGCAGGTGGAAGAACAGTTGAACCTCAGAATAAACTACTATTATGACGGGGTGGCTGTCAATCCTGTAGCACTGCAGTTTGGATGCTAGCCCAGGAAGTGGTCCAGGCATGCTTGAGGAAAGCAGACAGGGTGTTTGCTCAGTTGAGACGCAAGGATAGGGGCTGGAATGTGCTGAGGCCTCAGGTGGGGCTGAAGGTCAGAATGTGGAAGGAGCCATCAATGCAGGGCAAGAGGGGCAAGTGGCAGAACGGGGTGGTGACCTGTGTGGAAGATGCCAATCGTTCCTGCCTTGTGGCCTTGGAGAGTAATCCCAGGCATGTTTACAGGTTGAGCTGGGCCAACGTCAAGGAACGCAAGCCACATGCAATCTGGCCTGCAGACGGGCCTGGACCCCAGTGTTGGCTGGAGGGCCAGGTTAAGGACCAGGTAGTTGATGTGCCTGTCACTGACGTGGGAGGTGGCTATCCCTCTGATGATGATGAGGTGCAGGAGGCAACTGCATCACCTGTGGTGGAGCCAACGGGGGCTGGGCCTGCACCAGGGTCCAAGAGGCCACTCATGGCAGACATTGTCCGGTCGCTCATGTTCAACAAGCACAAGGATCCCAAGGTATCTAAGTTGACTGAATGGGGTTCTTGCTGGGCTGCTACCCTAGAAGTGGATACTAACTCAGAGGTGTCTATCATCAGGGTGGAGGATGCTCAGGGCCTGAAGGTGAATAAGGCTGGCTGCAGGGCAGTGAGTGACTTTACGGGCACTGTAACAATGAAGATCCTAGGGGAAGTGACTGTGCCTATCCTGGGTGTCCCCACTGCGTTCTGTGTGGTGGAAGGGTACCAGGGGCCTGCCATTTTGGGCCAGAATTTCTTGTGCATGCCAGGAGTGACTCTGTCAGCAGATGAGCTTGCACTAGAAGGTCACGGCAGTTTGCCCCTCCAGAGATATCACTACTCCAAGGGTCTAGCTGTGGCAGTCAAGGCTGTGAAGGGGCAGCAGAGTGTGGGGCCTGAAGGCAAGGAGCCCATTGCTGAGGACTTGTTGATCATCCCAACCACCCTAGATCCACGGGACTTGGGGGTGCACAAGTACCAGATTGCTGGTCACAGTCCTATTTCCTGGCACCAGTTGGTAGAGTTGATGCAAAGCCCCAAGATGGCTAAGGCATGGATTCTAGGGTTTGTCTCCAGTGGGCATGACTGGATAGTGTCTAACTGTGCTGAGCCTGTGGATGAGTTGCCCAGGGAGCATCAGTTGCTAAGGCTCTTGTTTGTGCTCAAGCTGAAGGAGATAGACGGTGTGCAGGTGCCACATGTGAGGCCAGTTGTGACTGAGTACCATGGCACGGGGGAGCTGACAGATGAGGAGTTGTATACGCCTGGGATGCTGCATGATACCTGGAGGATTGTTCTGTGTATATATCTGTCTTTCCTGGTCAAGGGCATTGCGTACAGCTCTGTGCTGATTGATTTCAAGAGGGCTTTTCTTAAGGTGATGTGGAGCAGGCCAAGGAGACGTGGCGTGATATCCCTCCCTTCTTTGTAACAGTGCCCAAGGTGTGGAGAGCAGAGATCAAGTCAAAATATCTCAGAATACTCAAGGGTTTGGAGGGTCTCAGGTCCAGCCCTATCATCTGGAGAAAGAGCCTGGAAAAGTTTCTGAAAACTCACTGTGGCTTTACTGTGTCTCCAGTTGATCCTTGCTTGTTCCAGAGTACTCATGAAGGGTTGCCTGTGTTTGCATCTCTGCATGGAGATGACCTGCACCTTCTAGGGCCTCCTGAGTGGGTGGATTCAGTACTGTCCAAGATCCAGAAGAGGTTTGAGTTAGGAAAGGTCCAGCACATGAAGCAGGATGAGCCCATGGTGTTTTGTGGAATGCAGGCCACGCTGATCAAGAGGGCAGGTACTTGGTTTATCAAGATGGAGGGTGGCAACAACTATCCTCAGCAGATCATTGATGCCCTCCAGCAGCCCATTACCCAGGCCAGGTGTGCCACAATCAGGGGAATGTTGGCTTGGCTAGCTAGCATTTGTGCCCCAGATTTGTTGGTGCTGAGTAGGCTCACAGATGCTCAGCTGGTTGAGGTAGGGGCAGAGCAGGTGGTTGAGTCTGTCAGGAGCTCACCTCCACTCATACTGGCAGCTGTGGACTTGTACAAACCACTCAACATGGTGCTTTTTGTGGACAGTTCCATGGACAGCAGGAAGGTGACGGATGTCAGGGGTAGGGCAGCAGCACTCATTACACTACAACAGGAGCACACTTCTCTGGTCAGCTGGTACAGTAGGTTACAGAACAGGGTGACGCCCAGCAGTGACATTGCTGAGTGCAGGGCAATATGTGAGGGGCTACACACTGCTCTTTACCTCAGGGAGTTATTCTACCAGCTCTGTCAGGTAGCTTCCTGTAGCTTGCAGCTGCACACACTGGTCAAGACAGACAGCATGGGCATGGTGCAGTTTGTGCACAGACAGCTCGCCAGGAGCAGGGATCTGGATTATTTGTTGCTGAAGGAGATGTCTTACCTTGCTCATCTTGAACATGTGCCTGGTGTTGACAACCCAGCAGACGCCCTCACCAAGCTGGAGAGCAAGGCTGAGCTACAATACCCTGTGCTCAAAGGGCTCATGGACCCCTTTTCTGGTGGGACTTGAAGTCCAGCCTTTGCCAGTTGGTGGCTGACCAGTGCTGTTGTCCCCAGGGGGGAGGGCAACAGGTAGCCTACCTGTCACCAAGCAGGTAGAAGGCTCAACAGGAGCAAGCTCTTCCTGTAAAGGATTAGCACAGTGGGATGCCTTTGGCCTCGGGCAGTTAGGCCATGACAGGGCAGGCCATGTTGAGAGTTCTTCCAGGTTGTTTGTATATATCTCTCTTGTTTAGTTTTCTTTAGCTGTGAATAAGTGACAACCTTGGATATTATGGTGTTGTAACCTGACAGTTGGGCCTTGCTGGTGCAGGCTGGTCCACTGGGAACACTCAACATTGGTTTTGGTGGATATTCTATAATAAACCATAATCATGTTGTATGCCAATCTCTCTTGTTGTCTGTCATGTGACCAGGTTAAGTTTAACCTGGGGTTCTGGGGTAGGGTTCGATTCCCTAGTTGAGCCACAGCCTGGTATGTATGACTCCTGGGCTTTAACACCCAGTGATGACATGGGCTCCCCATCAAGCAGTGGCACAGTGGTGTTGAAGTGGTTTCCATTGGTGAACATTTGGATGGATGATGCCTGGAACGCTCGGGGCGGGCGCCATGAAACGGGCGCCAGTGATAACTGGGAAGACCAGGAACTCACTGTAATACGTTTCCTGTAGTCAGGGCCTCTCATTCAGATATCCAGGATATGTTGCCTAAGGAATATTCAATATCCTCCTTTAAGCCCAAGCCAAGGTACAGTTGCAAAAGAAAGGGTTGGGGATGACCTGCAGGTCAAGTTAATGATCAGATGGCAGGGTTGAACCATAGATCCCTAAGAAGGATACCATTAAGGTGGCAAAAGGGGTGCTCATGAGGCTTATTATAAGTCCAGGGTAACCAGGTGTCCATTTCACAAGGCAGCAAGGAATGGGTTGGTCATGGTGTGAAGCTTGCAGCTCCAAAACAAGAAAGGGTTGGAGTTAGCATATTGGTGATGCAATATGCTAAGCATATCATACTTGAAGTGGCCTTTCCAACGCCGTGCTAAACGCCTCATTTGGACAAGGAACTTGAGAGTTATCAAGTCCCGAAGTAATGCCGCCGGACGCTACAGCAGTACCAGGACTAAGGACACGTGAGGGACAGGGCACGTGGCAGTGTTGGGTGAACCATCACACGTTACGTGTCACAGGACCGACTGTCACTAGGAGGTACTGTGGTCAATATTGGTTGATGGTACCAAGAATGTCACAGGACTTCAGGACTGGCAGTCCTGCAGGCCTGGGATGGACGGGTACTTGTCATGACGGATAAATCCAGAGCGTTACTGTCATTCATGGAAGGACAGACGTCCTGGATTGATGCAACCAAGGAAATTGACAGTGGCGGACCTGCCAAGGCGTGCAAGGCCTGGCAGCAATGGTGAGACCTAGAAAGGCTCGGACACAGCAGTGGCCAAGCGTCTTTTCCCAACACCGTCCGTGGGTACTGCCGCCTCAGGCTAGTGACCACAGGGTAGTGAGGCAACTGTGGTAAAGGTTAAAAGCCGCTGGTTGAAACCATGGCTCCATTCATCACATCTTGGGAAGACCAGAAACTCACTGTTCCGCGTTCATCTAAATCTTATATTGAATATGTATTGGGTTTTATGGGATTAGTATCTGGGATTAATGTAACTCACCGCCAGAAGGTCATTGTACTGGAGGCTCTACCGAGGTGATGGGATTAATTCCTGGAGAAGACCTCATAGAATTAACCTGTATGTATTTAATTTTGTTTGTTCCTAATATCTGGTGGTACTCTGTAATGCCACTTCCATAGGTTTTTATCCATTTCTCATGGAATGGTTTTCCCTGTGGCAGATCTGTTTCTTTTCCAGTTCCTTAAAAGAAAAGGCTGGGGGAATGGCAATGGCCATTAAAGACATCTGTTCAAGCTTCAAGCTGGAGTGAAGGACATTTCAAGCTACTTCAAGGGTCCCTGGCAGGGGATGTGATCCCTAAAGAAAAGAAGGGATTGGAGTTAACGTAAAGGATTTACGTTAGATGGATAGAGATTGTTACGCTCTTTCCAACGGCACCTTGAACGCTCCATTTGGTTAAGGAACGTAAAAGTTATGACGTTTCCCAGGCTGTGCCGACAGTACCCGGCGCGCCACTGTGGGCGCGTACGGACACAGGATGTACAAGTGTCACTTTGATAGTCCGCAGGACGTTGACAGGACTTGTACAGGACTTGATGGTCAATTGATAGGTAGGCGCGCTGTAGCGCGCCAGGACCTATGAGACAATTGATGCTGAGTAGTGTACGGATAGGTCCACAGGACTAGCCGTATGGACAATTGATAGATCTGCGCGCCAAAGGCGTGCCAGAGTCTGTGTAATCAATTGATTGACAGTTCAGCTGTGACAGTACAGCTGAATACTTGGACGCGTCCCTAGCAACCTATATGTGTGACTTGGTCGCACCGGGACGCTAGTTCTTGCGTGCACGTTCTCTTGGCCCTGCGACCCTGTCGTCTGTGCTGCGTGCAGTCTTGGAAGTGACGTGACTTACGTCTGTGTTCCTTATTCTTAATAAAGGCAACATTCCTGCAAGAACCATGGCGGAATTCAGGGCATTCACTCTCTCACAACTGGTGCTCCTCCCCGGCCCTAGCCTGCCAGCTCACTCCATGCGCTTGGCCACCCTCCGCTGCCGCATGGGCGGGTGTGGGCTCACCCGCGCCGCCCGCCTCGCCCCCGCCGCCTTCCTTGGCTCTGTTGCTCAGGCCTGGGCGGAGATCCGCCGGTTGGTCCCCAGCGCCGTCAGCTCCATTCCCGACTTGGTCACCCCATCCCCCTTCCCCTTTGTGCAGGCTGTGCAGGATTCTTACCTCGGGATCCAGCAGGCTTGCGACCTCGTCCGCCCCGCTCAGGCCGTCCACCGTCGCCTGCCCCGGGGCACGCCCGGCGTGTCCACTGTCGTCAGTCCTAGTGTCTTCGCTGCCTGCGTTCATGAAAAACAACAAAAGACCTACGCGGGTATACTACACTGTGCCGACTGGATGGGTCTACATGCGTGCTTGAACGATCAGGGGAAGGCTTAGCTTCACTCCGTTTCCCTTGAGGGGAGCGTGGGGTCCGCATTCCTGCGCGCCCTCCCCATGAGCCCTTTGTTCACGCTGGTTCCGGCCCTTTACGCCATCGCTCTCCGCCACCAGCTCTTTGCCCCGCAACCTCTCATCACGGCGGGTGCGTCCTGCGGTAGCTGCGGGCTTGCTCTGGATACTACTGGGATGCACTACATCGCGTGCATGGGTGGCCAGCAGAACCACTGATAACTGGTTCCTCACTATCTCCATACCGCTCTCCTCCGGGTCAGGTGTGTGCCATGGTTCGGTCGGTCTTTCCCCACTCCACCATCAAGTGCGAGGACGCGAATGGGGCCACCCTCTACTCACCCAACCACCGCCCCGACATTACCGTGCTTGACTACGACGGGCAGGGTTGCCACCTGCTCATCGATGTCTCCGTGGCTCGACGGCCGCTTTCCGGTCGCCACCCTGTGATCCTCCGGGCGGCTGTGGATGCCGGCGCTGCTGCCGCAGCCTGTGGCTGAGCGCGACAAGTTTGCCTCCTACGGCAGTGTCGGGCCCCACCGGGTCATCCCCTTTGTCCTTGAGGAGTTCGGGGCCATGGGCCCCAAGACAGCGGAGTTTTTCCACGAGTGCTGCCAGCGCCGTGAAGACCGCCTCGACCTCGAGGGTCAGACCGCCCTGTGGTCGGCCCGCATGCACGTGGTCCTCGTATTGGCGGCAGCGCCTGTCACTCGCCCTCACTCGCACCGTGGCTGATGTGTTATTCCGCCGCACCCGGGCCAACTTTGTCGCGACCCATGCGGTCTAGATCCCTTCCAGGCCTGCATGGTGGGCCGGCAGCGCTGTTGCTGCGTGTAGTTTTGTGATGTATAGTTAGTTGTACCTTGTGCCGCTGGCGTGATCCTTGGATGTCTGTGTCAGATTACTATTAATTTCTTCAGGGTTATTCTCCCAGTTATATCGGGTTTTTCCTTATGTTGCATGCCTACAGGGGTCACCCGCAGTATCGCAACAAGAATCGCAACTCAAAAAAAAAAATTTTATCATCCACTTCGATTAAGGGCAGGTATGGGCACACCATGGCACCTTCACTTTTCAAAAGTGATGTTTGGATGAAAAATGGGAGCGTGCTCGAGTATCGCAACACCTAGTTCCGCAACTGAAAACCCACCAATTCTAGAGTTCCGCAATGCAACAGAATCGCAACAAACCTGGCAAGTATACCAAAAGTACGCCGTACACGTGCGCCGGAAGGAATGAATTGTCGCCAATCGGCGTGCAGGATCCGATATGTACTTGCAATAGTTACCGCCGTTGACGATTGATTGGCCGCGCGGTGTTCAGTTCAGTTCAGTGGGATTCATCGCGCGGAAGTCAGTGCAATAATGAACAAAAACATAAGTGTGCCGCCTCTTCATTGAATAATCAACGACCTATAATTAGTCTACAACCACTAACCTTTCGTTATCAAACAGTTCCCTAATCATCACGCGCGTCATCGTCTCGTCATTGCGCGTCATTACCCCGTCATTGTCCCGCCGACATTACACAGCTATGGTCTTGAGGTATAGTCGGCGCCGTGGCATGTTAAACAAACTGCGTTGTTTCATTCACAGTGTGGTTTCATTATGTCGCTCTTTCGAACGGGGATGCATTAGGCAACAATACTGGACAGATTCTGAAAGAGGGTGTGTTTGTGAAGTGGGGATGGCAGCGGCCCAGCATTTGCTGGCCGTGCGGGTGCAACTTTGAGGCGACTACATATATCGCCCTGAACCGTCTTTGTTAAAGCGGTGAGACAGTCCAGTGTTACAGTCCGGCCGCAGGCCGGGCAAGGGAAATGCTGTGTTCACCCTGATGCTGCGGGCCGAGGATGGGTGGCTGCATGGAAACGTGAATGCTTGCATCGAATGGATGGCGGTGTCTGCATGCATGGATTGCACGTGGATGTTCGCAGGATGGGTGGTAATTGCATGGATGCTCGCAGGATGGGTGCTAACTACACGAATCGATATTGCATTAATGCTTGCAGGGATGGATGGTGTTTGCATGCGTGGATACGTGAATGCTTGCAGGGATGGATGGTGTTTGCATGCATGGATACGTGAATGCTTGCAGGGATGGGTGGTGTTTGCATGCATGGATACGTAAATGCTTGCAGGGATGGATGGTGTTTGCATGCATGAATGTGTGAATGCTTGCATGGGTGGATGGTGTTTGCATGCATGGATGGGTGGTGTTTGCATGCATGGATACCTGAAAGCTTGGGGTGGATGGTGTTTGCATGCATGGATACGTGAATGCTTGCATGGGTGGATGGTGTTTGCATGCATGGATGCGTGAATGCTTGCACGGATGGGTGGTGTTTGCATGCATGGATACGTGAATGCTTGCCTGGGTGGATGGTGTTTGCATGCATGGATACGTGAATGCTTGCACGGATGGGTGGTGTTTGCATGCATGGATACGTGAATGCTAGCATGGATGGATGGTGTTTGCATGCATGAATGTGTGAATGCTTGGGGTGGATGGTGTTTGCATGCATGGATACGTGAATGCTTGCGTGGATGGATGGTGTTTGCATGCATGGATGCGTGAATGCTTGCAGGGATGGAAGTGATTGCATGCATGGATACGCGAATGCATGCATGAATGTGACCGAGGACAGTGTAAGCACCTTTTAGGGATTAATATAGTGGTGAATATGGGCAGGCCCCCTGACCCATGTGAGTTATACATGTATTCAAGGAGACAACGATTCCAGTCCATGGCAGGATATATAAAGGATACCAACCCCAAGTCGGTGGGGGTATGCATGTGACCCAATTCAGTACAAGTGTAATAACAGTGATTCGGGCCGTGGTGTCAGCAACCCTGTCACTCAAGGTTACATTATAGATACTCATTCCATCTCCGCCTCCACATCATTGAGGATGTAATATACGCGACAACTATTAATGTTCGCATGGCGGTCACGCGACGCCTGATCAACGCGTAGCGTCTGCGTGTCGTAATTTAATTTTTGAATATTAATGCACAGTCACCATTTTACCGCGTGCTGGCCTGCACTTAGCCCTTGGATGACCAGTGTGTAACTCTACCCCTAGTTATGGCTGGTTGCACCTTGCATGATAATGTCCAGAAACCAGCCTGATAACAATCTAGTGTCCATACTGGGACCAAAGCACACGCATATAGGGAGTTACTTCGGGGTCATGTCATTAGTCATGTTGCAATGTCCTATATGTCCTATGGGTGCTAAATACAGCACTAATCTCAGGGGGTGCACGGGTGCGATAAAAAAGACACTTACAATGCAATGTTAAGTGATAATGCAATATTGGACGTCTTCACAAACCAAGGCCCAAATGCACACGTAGCAAGGGGGTGCAAGGGGCGGTGTTACCCATGCATCCAGAACATGAGAAATGACCTCCATTTGCATGCCTAGGATGAAAATATACAAACACTGCATCGAACTTCTTTTCTACGTCAGCAAGGCACTGGGGCCTCCATAGATGTTGCACGGACTGCACAACTGCACAGGCGTCCTTTACTAGCAAAGCCAAAAGGCTGACAAAAAACTGGCCATGATACCATCTTTCCTGAAGAATTTAGGCAATAGAAACCATCGTGCTACCATCTACAACTCCTTTAGATGTTTAATCAATCGTCATTCTAGAAAATTAGGTACAGACGCAGCTAATCATGAACAAAACTGATGAAAATCTTACGACGACGGTTGTACAAAACCACAACCACAAACTAGTACACAGGAGTAGTAAGTTAGCGAACTTAACACCACAAACCTTCAACAACGTGTCCGAGATTACTTACCGAATGATATAACGACTTTACCTTGTTGACGGTATCCGCAGGTACACTAAACTGCGCCATGCCGAAACCGCAAAAAGAAGGCTAGCGGAAAGCTAGCAATCTCATGACAGAAAGGCAATCTCATCACGGCGTCGAGACTTTCCTGGCCCTGAACGATGATGAAATACGCGAAATACATCATACGAAAACTACTGGTTGCGAAAATTTCAATGATACAGAAGCTAATAACAAGTGCTGCCTTTCATCGTCACCCCCGTGATGATTAACGCGTGTAGACGCAGTAAAAAGTAAAAACCAGCCCGAGATAATGTGCGCATCATTAGATGTTGCGCGACTGCGGCTATAGCATTTTTCTGACGCCGCTCATTTCAGTTCGGTTGATTCTTCGCGCCGGTCAGCCAAGGAGTGACATACTTCACGTCGGGGTGTATCTTTAGTTGCGATACCACGCGTTTGCCGTTTCGCAACTTTTCGTCCAAATCGGTCCTCGCAAGAATCGCAACAAAAGTGTTTTTTGGTCCTCCTGGAAAGTTGCGTAGTTGCGATTCTTGTTGCGATACTGCGGGTGACCCCTGTATCTCACCTCCGTAATATTTCATTCTCAATGAATATATACCGCCGAGGGCCACAACGAACGCATCCAGTCGGCCTTGGCGCAGCTGGTCCCGGGCCCCGACCTCCCGCCACATGCTATTCGCATTGCCTCCCTGCCTGCACGGATGGGTGGCTGTTGTCTGACTCGTGCCGCCCGGTTGGCCCCAGCAGCATTTTTGGGCTCTGTCGCTCAGTCGTGGGCGGAAAGCTGCCGGCTCCTGCCCCTTTTGGCAACGGCAGCGCCCGACCTCCTGGACCCCGGCAGCAGCCCTTTGCCCTTCGTCACCGCCAATGATCCAGGAGGCCTATGCTGAGATCCAGCAGGCCTGTTCTCCCGTCCGTGCCGCTCAGGCGGTACAGCGCCACCTCCCTCGCGGCACTCCCTCGGTCGCCTCCGTTCAACCTCCCGCCGCATTCCCTGCTCGCGTCATCGATAAACACCAGAAAACCTACGCGGGTATTCTGCACACGGCTGATTGGAAGCTCTTTTCGCGGATCATCGACCTCAACGCCCAGGGACGTGCGTGGCTGTTCTCGCTTTCCTTGCGGAGTGTGGGCTCGGCGTACCTTCGTGCTCTTCCCATGGCCCCCCCATTCGCCGGCCTTGGCTCCCAGCCACTACTCGGTGGCGCTCCGGCACCAGCTATTTGCCCCGCAGCCTCTTGTTCCGGCCGGGCGGCCTTGTGGTAGCCGTGTGGGCAGCCGCTGGATCCCACGGGGACTCACTACCTTGCCTGCATGGGGGGCCAACAGAATCAGAATTGGTATTTGTATTTGCACACTGTCCTCCTGACGGTGGTGCTCGCCATGATTCGGTCGGTTTTCCCCCACGCGAACATCCGGTCCGAGAATGCGGATGGCGCTGCCTTCTATTCCCCCAACCACCGGCCCGACATCGTGGTGCTTGACTTTGAGGGGGGTGGCCGGCATCTGCTTATTGACGTTTCGGTGGCGGGGCCCGGCCCTTATAATTGGCTCTTATTAGCCACGTGGCTGGGGCCTCCCTCACGGCAGGTTACACGGCGGACCGGGCGGAGCGGGCCAAGCTCCTGGCCTACGGCGACGTCAGGCACCATCGTGTGGTGCCCTTTGTCCTGGAGGAGTTTGGGGCCATGGGGCCCCTGACCTCCGCCTTCTTCAAGGAGTGTTGCCGGCTCCGGGAGGACCGGCTGGACCTGGAGGGCCAGCGGGCCCCATGGTCGGCGCGGACCTGGACGTCATATTGGCGTCAGCGCTTGTCGGTGGCGCTGACTCGGGCCATGGCTGACATCGTGCGGAGCTCTGTATATAGGTTTATAGCTGGGCGTTTGCTTTGGTTTGAGTGATTTCACTCTGCTGTAAGTAATTATATTTTTACACCGGGTCATCCCCTTTGTCCTTGAGGAGTTCGGGGCCATGGGCCCCAAGACAGCGGAGTTTTTCCACGAGTGCTGCCAGCGCCGTGAAGACCGCCTCGACCTCGAGGGTCAGACCGCCCCGTGGTCGGCCCGCACGTGGTCCTCGTATTGGCGGCAGCGCCTGTCACTCGCCCTCACTCGCACCGTGGCTGATGTGTTATTCCGCCGCACCCGGGCCAACTTTGTCGCGACCCATGCGGTCTAGATCCCTTCCAGGCCTGCATGGTGGGCCGGCAGCGCTGTTGCTGCGTGTAGTTTTGTGATGTATAGTTAGTTGTACCTTGTGCCGCTGGCGTGATCCTTGGATGTCTGTGTCAGATTACTATTAATTTCTTCAGGGTTATTCTCCCAGTTATCGGGTTTTTCCTTATGTTGCATGCCTATCTCACCTCCATAATCTATCATTCTCAATGAATATATATTAAAAATATAATTACTTACAGCAGAGTGAAATCACTCAAACCAAAGCAAAAGCCCAGCTATAAACCTATATACACCTATATAAACCTATATACATTAAAAATATAATTACTTACAGCAGAGTGAAATCACTCAAACCAAAGCAAACGCCCAGCTATAAACCTATATACAGAGCCATGTCAAAGCTCTATACTACGATAAGACCAATGGAAACGCCTAACGGGAGGAACCTAATAGCCCTGCTGCACCGCAAAATCAGCCCGCGTACGGCGGAGCATGATGTCAGCCATGGCCCGAGTCAGCGCCACCGACAAGCGCTGACGCCAATATGACGTCCAGGTCCGCGCCGACCATGGGGCCCGCTGGCCCTCCAGGTCCAGCCGGTCCTCCCGGAGCCGGCAACACTCCTTGAAGAAGGCGGAGGTCAGGGGCCCCATGGCCCCAAACTCCTCCAGGACAAAGGGCACCACACGATGGTGCCCGACGTCGCCGTAGGCCAGGAGCTTGGCCCGCTCCGCCCGGTCCGCCGTGTAACCTGCCGTGAGGGAGGCCCCAGCCACGTGGCTAAGAGCCAAGGGCCGCGCCACCGAAACGTCAATAAGCAGATGCCGGCCACCCCCCTCAAAGTCCAGCACCACGATGTCAGGCCGGTGGTTGAGGGAATAGAAGGCAGCGCCATCCGCATCCTCGGACCGGATGTTCGCGTGGGGGAAAACCGACCGAATCATGGCGAGCACCACCGTCAGGAGGACAGTGTGCAAATACAAATACCAATTCTGATTCTGTTGGCCCCCCATGCAGGCAAGGTAGTGAGTCCCCGTGGGATCCAGCGGCTGCCCACAGCTACCACAAGGCCGCCCGGCCGGAACAAGAGGCTGCGGGGCAAATAGCTGGTGCCGGAGCGCCACCGAGTAGTGGCTGGGAGCCAAGGCGAATGGGGGGGCCATGGGAAGAGCACGAAGGTACGCCGAGCCCACACTCCGCAAGGAAAGCGAGAACAGCCACGCACGTCCCTGGGCGTTGAGGTCCGCGAAAAGAGCAATCCAATCAGCCGTGTGCAGAATACCCGCGTAGGTTTTCTGGTGTTTATCGATGACGCGAGCAGGGAATGCGGCGGGAGATTGAACGGAGGCGACCGAGGGAGTGGCAGCCGCGAGGGAGGTGGCGCTGTACCGCCTGAGCGGCACGGACGGGAGAACAGGCCTGCTGGATCTCAGCATAGGCCTCCTGGATGGCGGTGACGAAGGGCAAAGGGCTGCTGGGGTCCAGGAGGTCAGGCGCTGCCGTTGCCAAAAGGGGCAGGAGCCGGCAGCTTTCCGCCCACGACTGAGCGACGGAGCCCAAAAATGCTGCTGGGGCCAGCCGGGCGGCACGAGTCAGACCGCAGCCACCCATCCGTGCAGGCAGGGAGGCAATGCGAATAGCATGTGGCGGGAGGTCGGGGCCCGGGACCAGCTGCGCCAAGGCCGACTGGATGCGTTCGTCGTGGCCCTCGGCGGCCAGCCGGACCTGAGCCGGAAGAGCGCCCCGGAGCCATGGTGAACGACGCGAGGGTGAGCGCAAAACCACAGAAGCAGACCCTTGGTCTGCGAATCATGAAGGCGCGCAATCAAGGGCAGTACCTCAGTGCGTGCCTCGAGGGCGGCCCGCAGAGCATCGATGACAAACGCGGGGTCGCCAACCGGAACGCCGAGGACATCCAACCCATGGAGGCGCTCGTCCCGGCCCAAGATCGAGCTGGGGCGGAAAGCCGGAGCAATCACCTTGGGGCGAGTACACCGCGCACTTGGCCAGGGTCAACTGGAGGTTGATGTCGGCCACGGCCGCGGTCTGCAGTGCCAGCAGAGCCGCGGCGGTGTCCGGCACAGGGCCCAGAAGGTAGATATATATATATTCTGACTCGGGCCATGGCTGACATCATGCTCCGCCGTAGGCGGGCTGATTTTGCGGTGCAGCCGGGCTATTAGGTTCCTCCCATTAGGAGTTTCCATTGGTCTTATCGTAGTACAGAGCTTTAACATGGCTCTGTATATAGGTTTATAGCTGGCCGGGCGTTTGCTTTGGTTTGAGTGATTTCATCTGCATGCTGTAAGTATTATATTTTTAATATATAAAAATTCATTGAGAAAAGCCAACGCTAATATATATTCATTGAGAATGATAGATTACGGAGGTGAGATGGGCATGCAACATAAGGAAAAACCCGAAAAGAAGAAGAACCCTGAAGAAATTTATAGGATTATCTGACACGGACAGCCAAGGATCACGCCAGCTGCACAAGGTACAACTAACTATACATCACAAATTAAACTACGACACACAGCAACATCACTGCCGGCTCACTATGCAGGCCTAGCCGGGAGGGATCTAGACCGCATTAATTAGTTAATAGACACGTGACTGCGTCACGTGAGCATCTTTCCCACACAGCAAAATATGGTGTTGTTCTTTCTCAGTTACATCATTTTTCCCGTCTTTGTTCTTAATTATCGTGTTGATTTCATCACGACTCTTGTTGAACTCTTGCAGCGTTTATTGGTCAAAGACTATGACCGAGCCATTATGCTCCGTCAAGTCCGATGTTTTTTGCAACGTCGCCCACATCTGTTCGGTGCTGCCCCTTGGCACAAGCTCTACAAACAGGTCGTGGACCGGCTGGATCGCATAGTATCTCCGCACATCTGAACCCTGTGATGCCAGATCTCCTTTGCGGCCGTTCCGAGCTTGGCACTGGATTCGTTGTCCACATCGTCGCGTCGCTGCCGCAACACGATGTTTTCTGGCATCCGCGGGCTTTTGGTTCCCGCCGCACATTTGAAAGTGCTGTCCTCCGGCTTTTTGCCTTTGCACCGTGTGCAGTTCTTGGACGTTTGGAATCATGGCATGGCTAAGGTGATGACTGACTAGCTACCTTTTCAGTGGTTTTCCATTTGCGGGTATCTCCTCGTAAATGGTGGGAGAGCGCGATCGCAGCAATGGTGCTCACCACTAGACACTTCCGGCCAGTTAGGCTCGAAACACACGCCCTGATCAAGCATGCTGTTTCCGGCCCCACCGTCTAGGTCATCTAGTCTCTCTACACGTAAGCCAGCCATAATTTCAATGCACAAGGATACACATTTCCATCACCATTCATCTTCATCATCCTGAACGACTCGAACACGCGGACAAGATAACGGCAGGCTCAAGCTACCATGGTCCGGATTCTCCCGATTTCTGGCCTGCGCTGGTTGTCTCCTTGATAAGTCCTCAGTGGGAGGGGAACATGGGGTGGAATGGATGGTGTAAGCTATCTAGGTCCTACTAGTTATGTACAGGGGTGTCAGCTCGAGCTCGGTGAACGGCGGTAGCTCGTTGGGGTCGGCCAGGGGTTCCGTCAGGGGTGGGTACGTGTAGTCTCACTCAGCGGCGGGCGGTGTGGGCGGCGCAGGGACGTCCGCAGGCGCTACTGCCAGGCGTGCGGCTGCCAGAGGGCCAAGCGGCGGAGGCGGCGGGGGGCGCCGAGCAGCCGGGACTGGAAGGAATACCACTGGTCGAGCTGCTGCTGCCGTGAGCCAGAGAGCGTCCGCGGGGCCGGCTGCGCGCCGCCGGCGGGCCGTTGGGCGTGACGCAGGCGTGTCCAGGCGTACTTGCCGTGCTGGTCCTTTGAGGTGGGCGAAGTACTCGCGGACATGAAGGTCCTCCTGCTCCTTGGTCGCCTAGACCGCATGGGTCGCGACAAAGTCGATCGGCCCGGGTGCGGCGGAATAACACATCAGCCACGGTGCGAGGGAGGGCGATCGAGTGACAGGCGCTGCCGCCAATACGAGGACCACGTGCGGGCAGACCACGGGGCGGTCTGACCCTCGAGGTCGAGGCGGTCTTCACGGCGCTGCATGGCAGCACTCGTGGAAAAACTCCGCTGATGTATATTAATTGAGAATGACAGATTACGGAGGTGAGATGGGCATGCAACATAAGGAAAAACCCGATCGAAAAGCAGAAGAACCCTGAAGAAATTAATAGGAATCTGACACGGACAGCCAAGGATCACGCCAACTGCACAATGTACAACTAACTACATCAGAAAACTACGACACGCAGCAACATCGCTGCCGGCCCACCATGCAAGCCTGGGAGGGATCTAGACCGCATGGGTCGCGACAAAGTCGCCCGGGTGCGGCGGAATGACACATCAGCCACGGTGCGAGAGAGGGCGAGTGACAGCTAATACGCTAATATATATAATACGCGGGTCGTAGTTTTGTGATGTAGTTAGTTGTACCTTGTGCAGCTGGCGTGATCCTTGGATGTCCGTGTCAGATTCCTATTTATTTCTTCCCACGCTATACTTGTTATGCTACGCCTACATGGGTCTTATTGCACCCACAGTTTGCCGGATCGTTAGCGTGTCCGTTTAGCTAACGCGCCCGATTGCGGCTGTGGCATGCCTTTGGCATGAAGGAGACTGGGGGTCTCTGCCCTTTCTCCTGTAGTGCACACACAGGGATTAAAAGCACTTCGGTGCTCCGTGACTCCCCAACGGGAGCACGAGTTTAATTAATTAATTAATTATTTATTTATTTCTTCAGGGTTCTTCTCCTTTTCGGGTTTTCCCTTATGTTTCATGCCCCATCTATCATTCTCAATGAATATATAATACACGGCTGTCCCTCGCCCTCACTCGCACGGTGGCTGATGTGTTATTCCGCCGCGTTGGGGCAGCAACTGAAGGCGAACCCCTCGGCACATTTTACCTGTCCGCCCCGCTGCACAAAGTCCTCCAAGGTGTCCACACTGCACACCCGGATGTCGTGCTCCTCGCCTACATCCATGGGCGATATCCATGCCCTCGGCCCAGCCGACGCGGTGGTTGCCGCCTAAGTTGGCAGCCCAGGAAGTGGCCATGGCGGCCATCAACCTTCGGCTCACCCTCCCCAAGACTTTGTGCAGTCTTTTTGCCCCAAGGGGATTGCTCTCGCTTCCCTGCTGCTATCCCGGGCGCATTCGCGCATGTGCGTGGATTCTCGTGCCTGGGCATCCCTGGGCATGGCCGGTGATCCTGACTACGTCCGAGAGGCGCCGGGCTCCAGGCCACCGCGGAACAACGCACCCACTGATGTCCTCGAGACTTGGGCATGCACGCCTCAAGGACCCCAAGACCAAAGGGCTCCTCCTCTGTTTTGCGCCCACCCGCGGGTGGTCCACTGGCTCCGTGGCGCTTCCCCCAATTTGGTGCTGCTTGCCGCCGGTGAGGGCTTGCCACGACAAATGCATTCAGGCCATGCACCTTGCAGGCGCTCCTCCCCGGCCGGCCCCAGCCTGGGCCCTCACTCGATGCGCTTGGCCACCCTCCCCCATGTCGCAGGGGCGGGTATGGGTGTGCTCACCCGTGCCGCTCACCGTGCCCCGGCCGCCTTCCTTGGCTCTGTTGCTCAGTCCTGGGCGGAGACCCGCCGTTTGGTCCCCAGCGCCGTGAGCGCCAACTGCGCCAGTTCCCGACTTGGTCACCCCATGCCCCTTCCCTTTCGTGCAGGCTGTGCAGGATTCTTACCTCGGGATCCAGCAGGCCTGCATGCGACCTCGTCCGCCCCGCCCAAGCCGTTCACCGTCGCCTGCCCCGGGGCACGCCCGGCGGCGTGTCCACTGTCGTCAGTCCTGAGTGTCTTCCCTGCCTGCGTTCATGAAAAACAACAAAAGACCTCCGTGGGTATACTACACTGTGCCAGCTGGATGGGTCTGCACGCGAGCTTGAACGATCAGGTGCGGGCTTGCGTGGCTTCACTCCGTTTCCCACGCTCCCGTTTGGGGAGCGTGGGGTCCGCCTCATTCCTGTGCGCCCTCCCCATGAACCCGGTCTGTACACGCTGGTCAGTCCGGCCCTTTACGCCATCGCCATCCGCCACCAGCTGTTTGCCCCGCAACCTCTCATCACGGCAGGGGCGGCCTGCCGCAGCTGCGGGCTTGCTCTCGATACTACTGGGACGCACTACATCGCGTGCATGCATGGGTGGCCAGCAGAACCAGAACTGGTTCCGAGCTATCTCTATACCCGGCTCTCCTCCGGGTGGTGTGTCGGCCTTGGTTCGGTCGGTCTTTCCCCACTCCACCATCAAGTGTGAGTACGCGGATGGGGGCGCCCTCTATTCCTTCAACCACCGGCCCGACATTACCATTCGCTGGACTACGATGGGCAGGGTTGCCACCTGCTCATTGATGTCTCAGTGGCTCAGCCGCTTTCCGATCGCCACATCCTCCAGGCGGCTATTGATGCTGCCGCTGTGGCCGAGCGCGACAAGTTTGCCTGCTACGCCCTACGGCAATGTGGGGCCCCACCAGGTCATCCCCTTTGTCCTTGAGGAGTTTTTTCACGAGTGCTGCCAGCGGCGGGAAGACCGCCTCGACCTCCTCGAGGGTCAGACTGCCCCGTGGTCTGCCCGGACATGTGGTCCTTGTACAATTGGCAGCAGTGCCTGTCACTCGCCCTCACTCGCACGGTGGCTGATGTGTTCTTCCGCCGCGTCCGGCCCGACTTTGTTGCGACCCAGGCGGTGTAGGTCACTTCCACGGCCTGGTGGGCCGGCAGATGTGTTGCTGCGTGTTGTAGTTTGGTGTTGTCGTTAGTTGTACCTTGTGCTGCCAGGCTTGATCCTTGCATGCCCGTGTCGGATTCTTATTACTGTCACAAAGGTTCTTCTTTTCGGGGTTTTATTTCCTTCTGTTGCATGCCATTCTCACCTCCGTAATTTATCATTCTCAATGAATATATGAAAAACTAAATGCTGCCGACTATATAAAAAGCAAGTACTCCGCTGCATACGCGCGCCCGCCCGCAGCATACTCGTACCCACGTACCCTATCCTGGGATGATCTCGACTCAAGAGTGTTTGCGCACCTGGGAGAGTTCTTGAAGACTGACGTGTGCCAGGCTGGAAGATTGAAGGACAACGATCCATGAACTCGATGCAAATGCATATGGTGCCATACAGGTTCACGAATTTGTACACGCCCTGCACTTTGTGTGTACGATTTGCATCTGGCACACACTAGGATGGAAGTATAAACCCTAGACTATATCACCGGCCATTGATATCACTTAGAAGCATGAAATCGAAACAGAATGCCGCTGACCAATGGCCAGGATTGCTGCCGTGTTCCTCGAATCAGGGATAAGTGCCCCGCCTTGCATGCACATGTGTATGTGTGTATGTGTGTATGTGTATCACACGCCAACTAGACATCTTGCGAAGCTCGCTTCGGGCATCCCATGTTCAACCGACTGAGGATTTATTCTGGCACATGCACACAAGCGCTGAAAACCATCGAGTGTCCCATCCAAGGCTGCTCAGCATCCTCTTTGCCACTCTTTCCTGGTAATTAAAAACAAGCTGGTGGATCAGCTTTTGTGGCACCATGTAAAAGCACACTCACTATCGGGCACATTGAAGGTACCTACTCCCAAGCTGGTACCCCGTGACTCTCCCAACAGAGGCGCGTGAATAAATGAATGAATCCGCGCATTGCTTAGAGCCCCGAGGCTTTCCTCTCGCAATACTGCTTGTTCTTATTACTGGGCGCGTGCCAGCATGCCGTCGGCTTGCCCACATGATGCTCTCCACGCACATACTTGGCCATCGCATCATTGACCTGCGGCCGGATGCTGGTGCCTGAACCATGGCTATAAATGGCACCGCTGCCAAGCCCCGGCAAAATGCCATGCGAGGCTTTGGCGGAGTGGTGGTCGTGTGACGAGGTCAGCATGTCTTCCTCCCTGGAATGCCGGAGGAGCGTCTGCTCCGCGATGGGCCGCCAGGTGTCGATCACAGCCCACTCCAGGCGCATGCCGTGGCTGATGCCCCGCAGCAGCTGGCATGCGCGCAGCACAAAGAACATGTCGGACGGGAACTTCTGCGCGCCAAAGGGACAACAAAAGTTTCCAAACAAATCCATCCGGGGGCCACCGAACGAAGAGGATGCAGAATGAGCTTAGAATCTTTACACCATACTCAACCACTATTTTGTGACATGCGAAAAACGCCCAAGAATGAACTTCACAACCAGCGAAAGCCTTGGGAGTGCTGGGTAAGTGAGGGTCATAGCATCTTGTTCTTTCTCAGAGGACACGAAGTGTCGCATAGTTGCTACGTGGGTGCATGCAATCCAAGAATACTTCCGCCAACAAAAGTGTACATGTCAGCAGGACAGACTTACAATCATCACAGAATAAGAATCTAATCATAATCACAATTTGGCTTAGAACATACTTTCTAAATTTGATCCATGTTGGGGTTTTGCCAGCTAATACGGTTTCCTAGATGAATATTGGCGCCAACGTCAGCCTGGCCTATTCTTCTGCATATTGCATGGGCGCTTGCGGAACCAGCCGGACAGATAGGCCTCATGAAACCAGGGTTAACGACGTTAGCGCGAGGCGGTCAACAATGTCCATAACACCAGCACCTTGATGGCAACATTCATGACAATCACACAACCAGCACAGGCTTGTGCTTGACCAGTGCCCTGTACCTTAAAATGGCACACACCCCTCACATGGATAACAGTACCTTGACGGCGTTGTGCTTGAGCGACGCCTCCCCGCCCCCAAAGGCCTCGAGCTTGCCGCTCGCAGTGGGCGGGGACCGCGTGTTGAACATATTGTGCAGCATCTGCGCGTAGTACTTCAGCTGCGACGGGGTCACCGGTGGCTTCTCCATCTCAAGCCCCAGCTGGCTGTTGCACCACGTGGCAGATAGTGCCAGGTGGCACCGAGGCACAGGTAGGACAAATGCACAGGTAAAACAAAGGCACGATTTTTTGTTATCACGACACAGTGGAATGTTTTGGGTGTGCTTTGTCGCAGTGGAGCGAGGCGTATTTACAGCAGGCAGGCATTAATTCACCACAACAAAATCTATTACTGATCTACGGAACTCACCATCCAAGAGGGCTGGTCCTTGAAGCAACCAGGGGATGCCATGCTTACCTGGTGATGCGCACCATGTTGTCGCGGTCGTCCTCACAGAGCGCGAGCACGAGGCGCGCAAACGCCAGCTGCTTGGCGCGCGGCAGCCGCTTGGTCTGGCCAAAGTCCAGCACGGCTACCTGTGTGCCAGGGGGCAGCAGACAGCAACCGATGCCATGTATAATATACGGCCAAAGGAGTCCAAACCCAGCATTATTCAAAGTATTGCGAAAGAAATTCGAACCCATTTGTTCATGCCAAAATCCACGAATATGGCAAGAAACATGGATGTTCGTCATGACACGCTGATGGCATGACGAGTATGACATGAAAAACCTAAAAGACTCAAAATCACCCCTAAATACCCCTTAATATATAAAAGTAAGGGCAGTGTTAGAATTTCTAAATAGTTATTACGACACAGCCCATTACAACTTGGAAGAAACACACAATATGGCAAGAAAGCAGCCGCAGTGCAATATCCGGGGACAACATGGGCTTGTTGGGTTAAGCTGAGAATGCGACGCAGGTAACAAACCAGTTGGTCTCAAACAGGCCATATCTGGTTAAGCTGATCCAGCAGTTACAACGTAACCGCACTGGCACATCAATCAAGCAAATCACTCCCACCAATCCTTGTAAAATCCATTTACATTCCATGCAACTTTGGCATCATGTCATTCCACCCCCGTTCATTCTCATGCCCCTCACCTTGCCGTACTTGCACACAAACAGGTTTCCCCTCACCTTGCCGTCCTTGCACACAAACAGGTTGCCCGGGTGGGGGTCCGCCTGGAAAAAACCCTCACTGACGATCATGTGGCCGTACGCCAGCGCCAGGTTGGTCAGGATCTTCCTGTGACGGTACAAATATTTGCCGAGTGGGACACAGTAGCATCACCTGTGGTCGCTGTTAAGCAGGGTGAACGCGCTAGCTAGTCAAGGTCCGAAAATGGCCTGTATCGTTGCTAAAAAAAGCATTGTTTCGAAGGTTTCAAACCCCAGGCAAATGTGAGCTTCCCGTGGTGCTGTTTCTTGATTCAAGCCCTTCAAACTAAAAACAATGTTCGCCTGGTATACTAGCAAGCTATGTCTAACATCAAAACACGCTGCAGCAAGGACTCCAGGCCTCCGGCATACAGTGCCCCGCCCTCATAACAACACAGGCGCACTAGGGCCTGCCGATAGGGCATGGGCACATAGAGCCCAGGTATTAAATAGCACACCCATGTTTCGCCAGGCAATATGATATCTGCTTGCCTGGTGACATGCAGGAAGTGAAGTTTGGAGAAAATGCCAGGCCAATCAAGGGCTTGACTGGTGAGCAAGCAGGCGGCAGCAATAGGGGGACAGTAGGAGACATGCTCCTATTCTTGTCATGCTCAGCGGTCTCTGCCAAATAGCATCTGAGAATTTATAGGCTAGGCTGATAGCGGCTCCTGTTGGGTCTATTGTGGATGCAAGAAATTATGGGTGCCGAATAATCGTATGGGCAGTTGGACACGACGGACAGTTTGTATGATCTCGCCAGGAACCCGTCTGGGTTGACCCCTCGCTTTTGCATCTCCTTTGCCAGGTTGTTGATGGGAGTCCCCTCGACGAAATCCATCACAAGCGCTTTGCTGCGGTGATGAATCAGACAATGATGTGAACAATCAACAAATATGTGATCAAGATCCCACAGATGGACAAGAAAAGCACATTATGACAAGACGAGGTGTCAAATTAGACAGTACATTGTATCCATGTAAATGGCATCGTGTTGCAATCAAATGCGGGTTACTCTGGTTTTCTGATAAAACATAAACTGCCACTGCTAGTTATCCGAATAATCATGATGCTGCTACTGCTAGTTATCCAAATAAGCATTACCTGTGATAGACTACTAGTGGTATATTATCAGAAATGAGCACAGGAACCGCAGGCAAAGCAGCCATCTTGTACAAATGCAGGGCCAGTAAGGAAAAAGAGGGTAGATTGGCACAAATGGGAACCAAGAGGTGCAACTGGCACATCGGAGCATCAAACAGCTGGGATTGTTTCAGCTGGGACAAACCGGCACTGTGCATTAACGCCAGCAGTCCAATTCAACACAGAAGGAGAACAATCCAAATCATACGTATTAGTACCATTCTCTGCTTACTTTTGCAAGGTTGTAAACAGCATCAGTGTCTACAATAAGACAATATCAGTCAAAGGATTCTGCAGGATCAAAATTGTCATGGATCATAACTGGCCCATACTACACCAATGCTAACAGTAGAGACAGGCATGGTCAGTGAGCTAGTTTGTCATGCATTTGGTGTGCAAAGTGGGCAGCACGCAACTCTTACAGCACACGTCTTGTAAAGAAAGCACGCTGCCCTAGCGCCACCACCTACCGCGTGACCATGCCTTTCTTGCTGCGGGGCACCAGCACAGGGCCCGCCTCCCCCGGCCAGTCGTCCCACACGTCGTCCTCCTCCCCAGCCACCGCACGCGTGCCACCCCTCAGCTGATCCTGGGTTGCCACGCTCGTGACGGCTGCCAGCGTGGCAGCACTGCCGCTGTTCACCGCGGCGCTCCCGCCCGCGTCCCTGGACAGCCGCTCCGGTGCGCCCAAGCTGGCGGCGGCGAGTGGGGCACGGGCAGTTGCACCGGTTCGGGTCACCACGTTTCCTGTCGCGGATGGCGCCTTGTTGGATTTCTTCTTCTTCTTCTTCTTGGGGCCCAGGTGGGCCCTCAGGGCGGCCGCGACCTCGTCCATGGATTGGGCCTCGAGCGTGAAGTCAAACTCTTGGTGAAGCTGCGGGGGAAAAGCGAAGTGTGAAAAGGAGGAGTGGAGAAAAGAGGAGTTGGGAAAGAAAAGTGGAAAGGCAAGAAAGAGGAATAGAGGCATAGGGGCACAAAAATGGCCCTCGAAACAGAATAAACAGAACTAAGCAACATCACTAAGCATCCCGCACCTACGATGGATCGGAGAAAAGGGAAAATACTTAAGGGCACGGTCAGCAGCAGGTGCAAGGACGGAAGTCAACACTTCACACCAGTTGTCAAATCCAGGTAACAGCACGAAAGGCAGTGCCACTGATAATAAAGGTGCTGTAAAATTGTAACAAGGTGCTGTAACGCTTGTAACATGTTTGGCTATTGCTGGGGTTGTGTGCCGATACCATCGTTTTTCAACTGCAAAGATGACCATGTGATCATGCAGAAAATACAAGCAGTATGGGAACGCGCTCAGAAAAAGTTACAAAGCGGCAGTGAACGAGCTAAAGTAAAACACTCCATCCTACCTCCTTGATAACCTAAAAATAGTAGAAAGGAACGCAAGGTACTAAGTGCGGGCATCCCAGCCAGCTTGCCTTGCCCATCATCTCACAAGAGGCCATGTCCAAATACTACTATGAAAATCTAACAATAGCAATAGAATATTTAATAAAGAAACATTATGTGCCACTATGCATTTTCTTAGCCACCCACCCACCTGCATCTCCAGCTCGTGGAAGACCGACATGAGGTCGAACCCGAGCTCAAACTTCTGCAGGAACCTGCCGAGCACCTTCTGGTTGCGCAGGTCGTGCAGCATCAGGCGCTCCGCCGCAGGATGTTGGATCTGGGGGGGGGCAGGGAGCAGGGATGGGGTGAGGAGGTGGATGGAGGCAAAAAGGATAGTGAGATAAACAGAAGAAATGGCAAAAAAAAAAGCGTAAAAGGGAAAAGAGATGTCACAGAGGGAAAAAAGGTGGGGGGAAGAAGGTGATTCTGATAGCCGATTTGGTATCATGAGCCAAACAGGCGGATGGAGGTGGCAGCGTACACACGGAAAAGGGGATGAGAAAGAAAAAGGCATGCGGAACGAGGATAAGGCACGCAGCCAGAAGATAGAAGGGACCCTGGAGTCTGGACAAGGCTCATGCCGGAGAACCACAACCCCATCAGGTGAAATGTCAATTCAGGCTTTTGCAACAAAAACAACAAGGGATCTGATGGCCTGTGTGCAGAAAAGGATGGGCTTTTTTCTCCGTCTGCTACACCTTCAGCAGTTCCAGGTTGTACTTTCCTGAGTTTGTTGTCTAGAAGGAGTTTCTGCAGTCAATCATCAACATACGTCAAAAGAGTCATGGCATATACGAGCAAACTTTAACGGTGGGAAGGACATTGCGAAATTAGCTCCACACTGTCGCCACCTCAAACACCCCTTCCACCTCTTCCTATGTGGTCAGGCCTATGTGGTCAGGCATACTCGTGGACAAGACAGCCATCCAAGTTGTTCAATCAATCCGCAACCCATGTGCCTCTATGTTTTATTCTGTGCCGGTAATGAACCTGCACCAAGCATTAACCTGATGTGGGCTGGCCATGAAAGTGGCACAAGGATCATAATTATAATAATCTATACAAATACATGTAACACTCTCAACAAATACATCTAAGCTCTGCGCACCCTAGTAGCTTTCATAGCTGACAAATGCATCTAAGCTCTGCGCTCCCTAATAGCTTTCACCGCTAAAGAGTGAATCTTGGAGACAATCTAGGAGTCAATCCTATTGTTTGTCCCAGCTGAGCTGCCCTCACCCACCTTGACCGCCACGTCATGGCTGGCGCCCCGCAGCCTCGCGCGGTGCACCTGTGCAATGGAGGCGCTGCCCACCGGCTGCTCGTCGAAACGCTCAAACATGTCCGCCATTGGACGCTTGAACTCGGTCTCCAAGATATCACGCACGATCGGCAGGGGCGTCTGGGGCGCCTGGTCGTGCAGGCGGGACAACTCATGCACCCATGCGTCGGGGACCAGGTCGGGCTTCGCCAGGAATTGGCCCGTCTGGAGGTGGACAAGAGGGGGCAAAGCGCCGAGGGGGAGGGGGGGAGGGGGGAGAGAGAGAGAGAGAGAGAGAGAGAGAGAGAGAGAGAGAGAGAGAGAGAGAGAGAGAGAGAGAGAGAGAGAGAGAGAGAGAGAGAGAGAGAGAGAGAGGGAGGGAGGGAGGGAGGGAGGGAGGGAGGGAGGGAGGGAGGGAGGGAGGGAGGGAGGGAGGGAGGGAGGGAGGGAGGGAGGGAGGGAGGAGGGAGGGAGGGAGGGAGGGAGGGAGGGAGGGAGGAGGGAGGGAGGGAGGGAGGGAGGGAGGGAGGGAGGAGGGAGGGAGGGAGGGAGGGAGGGAGGGAGGGAGGGAGGGAGGGAGGGAGGGAGGGAGGGAGGGAGGGAGGGAGGGAGGGAGGGGAGAGACAGAGAGAGAGAGAGAGAGAGAGAGAGAGAGAGAGAGAGAGAGAGAGAGAGAGAGAGAGAGAGAGAGAGAGAGAGAGAGAGAGAGAGAGAGAGAGAGAGAGAGAGAGAGAAGGGGGCGGGGGGAATCAAGTTGCTGGCAGACAGGAATAAAACAACTGCGAATGACCAAAACGCGAACTCCCCGTGGCTTAAAGCTCTTTTCAACCTGCAATTCCTTGCTGTCAGCTTAACATCAACGATACAAACTGTCCCTGATTCTAAACATGTAACAGTGCTATTAATGATATGAATCCAATCCAGATAACATGGTATTAATAGCTCCCCTGTCCTTACTTTGAGGTAGAACCCGCGCAGGTCGCAGCACAGCTTGTGGATCTTGATGGCGGCATCTTTGTGCTGGCATTCCCAGATGCGCTCCACCTCCTCCTTGGGCGTGTGCAGGCAGCGCAGCTGGCAAACCTGTACGTTCATGTGTGTGTGTGTGTGAAAACACATCAGGAAACACGTATCCGGATGTGAAGAAAGATGGTAAGATGGTCAGGTTAAAAGTTTGAATGTGAGTAATGGTGTATTAAAAAGAGCAAGGAAAAGGAGTGCACAGGCCCAAAAAACACCTAGCAAAAGCTGAAGTAACTGAGAAGAGGACTGCAAATAGCAAATAAAGTTGACAGTAAATACCGTTTGAAGCAACTAGAAAAAGTCAAGCACAAGAAGATGTGTCTCTAACGGGACAGATAAGGAATTAGATTCAAAAGTGGAGGATGATACCATGAGGTGACAAGCAAAATTAAATCATTGAGTCATCATTAAAGGAATGGTGACATGAAATGAAAGAAGCAGCTATTAATGGAAATTTTTTCTATTGATAGAGCCGGGATGAAAGATGCTTAAGTGTTTATAATGCTAATATAAACAAAAGATCTATACAACAAAGCACAGAAAAAGGAAGGACAAAATGACAGATGCCTTGAAAGACTTAGAGAAAAACAAGAAGCACATTGATGGAAATGGATGCAAATACAAAATCAGCAGAACAGAGGAGGTTGTGAAAGGCAAGGGACACTAGGAAAATGAACCTGACAAGGGCAGAGCCAACAAGTGAGATACCTTACGCACATGCAACAATGAACACGAAAAGAAAAGCAATGAGGAAAAAGACTCAAAAAGAGGTAAATGCATGGCAATTCATAGTTCTCTTGTGCTATCACCATGTCATGCGCATCCTGCCTGATGTTAAGGACGCGCCTTCCACATAAACAGAAGCAAGCAACCAAAAAAGCTAAAATGTGACTCTACGAATGTCCTCCATCCAAGGTAACCGTGATATTCAAGCAGGAAACTGGCATGGTTTAAAAAAAATTACAACCATACTTTTTAGAAAGTGCATACAAACTTCATGGATTAGGAACTGCGATGAGTGTGAGTCACACGTTGAATTGACTGCCTGGCCATTCAAGCGGTCTCAAAAATTAGAGGAAACATAATGCAGTGCAAGGGCGAAATAATGATTATCACAAGGCTTCTGCATTCCATTGGGGTTGCGTCCATGACGGCAGTAGTCTGGGCCCACTTGAAGACATCAAGGACAAGCAGCACCTTCATCTACTCACTTTGTAGCTGCCGTAGATAGCCACCGCTTCGGTCCAAAACTGAAGATACAAGTAAGAAATAACGTCATACACAGTGGACAAGTCAGCTCTCTGGGCAATATGTTACTTGTAATCCATAATCCCTTTTACATAGTCCATGATCCCAAAGCTGAAAATGAGCTGGATAATCGTCTAAGCAAGTTGTCCAGAAGCGTAAAAGGAGCTAACCGAGTTTGAGAACATGGCTTGTATCAACATGGCACTTTCGATTTTAAAAGAAAAGGTGCTTTCATCAATCAGGCCCTGCGGTCACATTGTAGTTCTAGACATACTAGTACAAAAGTGGCAGGATAGGTCAAGGCTGCACTGAAGTCCACGAACAACACAGGGTGAGCAGGTGACTGTTCATAAATGAAAAAGGCCTGTGATTGACCGAAAAAAAGGGCCGAGAATGCCATCAACAATTACCAAACGTACGCTACGCGGTATCTGCCATTTGACGGAAGCAGCGTCGAGCGCAAGAATTTGCCTTGAAGAAGGCAGATCAGTGCAAATGGTTCAGCCATGAACTGCTGCAGAATACCATTGAAAAGTGAGCAGTTTTAACACCTGAAGGTACTTAAAAGGTCGGAAGCCTGTATTTGTACGCTTCAAAGGCCAACCTATCCCAGTATATGCTAGATTGACAGGTTTCACTTCCTAGATTCTTCCTAGGGGCCCTTGTTCCTCCTTCCCAGTTTCAAAATGTCCAGAAACACGGAAAAACTGCTACGATACTATAGTTTGATCGGCTATCACAAGAATAAGCAGTGCTTGAGCAAGGGCCCTGGCAGCTTGAGATGACCATTTTCAACAATAGGGAGCTGTCTTCCCTGTGTTACTCCAGGTATTGGCCTTAAGGCCTTAGTAGCGACCATGAGATCCCAGATGCAATTCCTGCATGCACATATAACGATGTGATACTGAATAAAACAAACTCATAAAAGTTATACCGTGCGTTTGATCTCCGTATTGAACACATATGACTTTCTGGAAATGCCATTATCGGTAAACTAAGCGAACCTTCGTTGAGCGTTGGATAGCCTCCCATGGCGAGAGTCCTTCCTCACGTCGCGCAGGTTTCGAGTTAAAATTCAAGCGGATTCCGGCGCCTTTATTTTCTATAAGGGACCATTCTGCCAACCATGGCAGTGCAAGCAGCGGCCATGGCTTCCTATCCACATCCTCCATGGCTTGGGTCAACCGAGAATGTTAAACGGGGTCACGTGGGAAAGAATTTTCCCTTCAACTTTATCTGGCAAATTAGCGGCTTCCTGCCAGCCTGTTCGCCCGAGAGTTCACGAGGCAAATTGCTGGCTGCGGTTTCTTCGTGCTGGTCCACGTCCGTCCGATAGCGCAGTAGCTCCCAGCCATAGGGACTTATAATCAGGGTTCCTGAGGAAACCGTTGACAATTGTACGGTGGTGTCCAGGTGGCATCCTCCAATAGCTCTGCGCTTGGTATTGGTTGACATCCTTTCAAGTTGGCCGAAACGCAGGAAAAGCCTCAAAGGTATGCCAGCAGAAGGACGAATACTACCATTGTAAACCCGTCGTGCAGCGTTGTAATAACTTGATTACAACTTGATTACAACTTGATTACAACTTGATTACGAAGGCAAAATGAAAAAAGTTAAAACGTTAGCCGCCGACAATCTGGAGCGTCCGATGATGGATCCAACGGACGCGATAAACCCGCTAAGTTAGCGGCTCGGGTCGTCCGTACAAATACTAAATCACCAAACAACCAATACAAAACAAGCAAACTACGGAAAACAAACGGCCTTCGGCCCCAACGGTCACAAATCCAACGGAAACGACCCGAAATCGATATAGTCTCAAAAAAAAAAAATTATTAACGCAGCCGCAGGCCACGCCGCCGGACGAAAAACAAAGTGACGTGCTCCGCGAGCAATTTGCTGGCTGGCGATGGCAGGAAACGTACGCTAGAAAATTGGGATGGGGAATGCGCAGCCATGGTTTTATACGTCAAAATTTTATTTGAAGAGCAAGTACGAAATTTTCTGAGCTGGAGGTGCGTCAACGGAGTGATACCTGCGTGGGAGAGGTCCGCGTCGCTATCATGGCGACCTGTAAATGGAATGTCGTTGTAGATTTAGGTATTGTAGCATCATGCTTAATTGCTTTACGTACTGGGTGCCTAGTAAAATCAGTTTGCTGTTCGTGGAAGGCGTGGGGCCGACGAGTTTCTGGTGTCATCATATTGGAAAGAACGCTGGATTTTTTGCCACGGGACGTAACTGGCGATGCCGATGGTGAGGCGTACTACCTACCGGGGTACTACCTGCTCTCTTTCTGATGCATTTTCATGGTTGCGTTCTTTCCATTTCGCCGAATCCACCTAGTCGCAGACATAGCGTAGCGTTGCGTTTTATTTTCTTAGCCGTGCAGGACGCCATCTTCATGGTCCTTCGAATGTCCTGTGTGAACGTCCGTTGCCCAAGGATCTGTGATGCTTTTTTCTGGAATATACTAGGCTTGGAAAGCCCCTCTGGATGCTTGCCTGGTCACGGGTTTGGGGCGTCATTTACATTCATGGTGCTTTCTGCGTAAGCTGACTTGCTTCGCACGTGGATTTTCTGGACTCTTCACTGGACTGAAGAGCTCGTCTGCTAGCATGTTTACGTGGTGTATAAGGTGATCAATCAACTATTTGTTTATAGAAGGTGTGACAATAGAAGGTGTGTTAATTATTTCTTCATCAAGCATGTCAAAAGTAATCTCCACTCGCTTACAACCAAACAAAAATTTTGCTTTGCTGGGTCTGCTGTGTTTGTGTCTCACGGTGCAGGCTATCCCCTTGGTTGATCAACCAGGTGCTGGCCAGCGGGGCCATATACTCTTCTTGGCGTTTTTCATCCATGGCACTATGTCAACCAACGCATGCATGCCAGCCCCTAAACAAGAAAACACTAAGTCACCAAAGAATGGAATTCAGTCAGGGCATGGTCATGAGCAGGGTAACAGCAGCATTAATATTAAATGGGCATGATGTCAACAGGAAAACACTAAGTCACGTGAGGAAAGTCTTTTTATGATCCCAAACGGCCTGGACGTGGCCGTGTGCCAAATTAATTTGTGTAGTCCGCGCATTTCCGGCGCAAGTCGCCGGCCGGACCTTGTGACAGCGCCAGAATCATTATTAACATTGTATGACTTTTGTAGGTAGAAAAATGGACCTGTGGAGACGCTGTGCGTCGCGCTTAAATATTTTAATATAATTTTAATGAAAAGTTTGAAATGTTTCGTAAACCTTACCTAAGCTTAGCCGCTAGGCGGCTAAGCTTAGCCAAACCACATGTGCACATCGATATACGAAGGCAAAATGAAAAAAGTTAAAACGTTAGCCGCCGACAATCTGGAGCGTCCGATGATGGATCCAACGGGCGCGATAAACCCGCTAAGTTAGCGGCTCGGGTCGTCCGTCCAAAATACTACAAAATACTACACATAAACAACCAATACAAAACAAGCAAACTACGGAACCACATAGACGCGACGCGAGGGATTGGGGCCGTCGGATGGTGGAGGCGTTGTCCCCAACCCGAGGGGCGACGGGTTGACTGGGGTAAAGGTGGCGCAAGCCACCGGAGGTGGGTGGGGGCGGCTTAGTGCCGCGGTAGTCTCAAAAAAACAAATCACGTGGCATCTATAGCACCAGCCACGCAAAGGAAGATGCACACGTGCGACGTGGACTTCGTACAACAGACTGCCATAACCGAGCCTCTAGATCTATCCCCGTTTCAGACCGAGTGCAAAGAAAGCAGGCAACGTGATCTGGATCCCGACAGAACTTCAGCGTCTGGTTGCTTGACAGCGAGGCGCATTGAATTACTGCATCAGTTGGCGTCGTTTGCTCTGGCAATGGCATTGAAATTGGCGTCTTCGATGATCAACATTTTTGGCCGCCTGCCATGCAAACCCCCACATTATGTTGGAAGCCAGGCGCGGATCTTTTCCATCAATGCTCGAGCTATGTCTTCTGATATCAGTGGAAGTGGAGGGATTGGTGGCGTGAGCCTGGTACAGGGTTCTTCTAGAGGAATTGGCTTGGAGTTTGTTCGGCAGCTACTGGAACGTCCGCAGGGCCAAGTAGTCGCCACTTGTCGAAACCCGGAAAAGGCAACCGCTCTGCAAGACCTTGCGAATTCCTACCCCTCTCGACTAGATATCGTAAGAATAGATGTCACGGATGAACAGTCAGTGAAAGATGCTGCCTGCCATGTGCGAGGAAAGCACGGGAGGTTAGACCTGCTCGTCAACAGCACGGGCATTCTTAAAGTAGAGGAGCTCGGCATGTCGCCCGAAACTGCGTTGAGTCGGATCAACGTAGACCACGCCATTATGAGCTACCGCGTCAATGCTCTCGGCCCCCTGCTGATGATGCGCGAGTTCGAAGAGCTCCTGGCCAAGGGGGGCGGGGAAGGAACGGGGAGAGCGGGTGCCGTGGTTGCTAACCTCAGCGCGCGAGTCGGCTCCATCACGGACAATGCTCTAGGTGGGTTCGTGTGTCTTTATCCCTCATGCCTACGTTTTTTTGAGGTAAAAGTGCTTTCTACTCTTTGCTGTCAATCCCCTTGCAACATGGCAATGTAGTACCAACTAACATGTTGTGCCTATGCCGGAGGAAGCAAGACTGCTGTTGTGAGTCACTAGCTGCATCTGCATCCCCCCTGACATGTCCGTCTCCTGCACGCTCACCCCTTGAAATATCCCTTTTCCATGAATTGGCGTGATTTCCTCGACACTTAGTATACCTGCATACCAGTAGTAACTGAATAGGAAATGGCACTCACAGCAGTCTACTCTTTCTCGGCCCCCTTTTTAAGGCGGCCTAACCTGTGGAAGGTTCCTTGCCTTGAACAGCACATTTGTCTGCCAGTGGCATGTCGCTACTCCAAGTCACCTGCCGATATATATATATAGGGACAGATGAGTGTACTATAGGACTTGCTGATTGCATGGATTAGTATAGTTTCAGGAGTAACCAGTACTGTATTGTCGAGTCAATTATTTTCACCATAGGTCGCTATCAAGGCATTGCTAGAAATTCAACAAAATAACGTCAGTTCATACCGTAGGCCAGTTGTCAAATCGGACTGTAGTTACAGTATAGTTGCAGGAATGTGGCGTTTAACTATTCCTGTCCCTCACCGGCTACTATCCTCCATCATGAATAATGCTGTGCATCAGCTCTTCTTGAGCCATCCCTAGCCTGAGTGACTTTGCCAGAAAGAATTCCAAGGCGAATTTTCAATCTCAAAAGGCAAACTCTGAGTAGGCTTCGCTGCATTTCACTTGTGCACTATACGCTGTGAATTGTGATTGCGCAGGTGGGTGGTACTCCTATCGCGCCTCCAAGTGCGCACTCAACATGCTGACCAAGACGGCGGCGGTAGAACTAACCCGGAAAAAGAAGCCCGTGATCCTGGTCTCGCTACACCCAGGGACAGTGAACACCGACTTGTCCAGACCATTCCACAAGAACTACCCCCCGGAGAAAATCTTTCCTGTGACGCGTGCGGTGTCCCAGCTCATGGGCCTTATTGATGGCCTTCAGCCACAGGACTCGGGATCGTTCATAGCATGGGACGGCCAGCGGATCCCTTGGTGATTGGTCCAATCGAGCTTGGATCTTTGGCTTTCGCTCAGTATTGAAATTAAGCAGTCATTCATACAACAGTTTGTCTTCATAGGAAGTTCAATTTTTGCTGGCTGGCTGCGTGCACATGCAGCCTGAGTCATGCATGTGTGCATCCATTAGCTTAGCATTGGCGCACCCCTCCTCGTTGTGTATAGGGGTCGACGGTCTCTTTATTGGTACCCACATGACGCAGTCTACGTGTGTGATTATTAATTGGCGCGGGGTGGAGACCTGCACATGATCAGTACAGGTTGTGGGTACCCCACAAGTAAATTAAGTAGTGAACCACCAATCGCAACAGCCACTGTGATTATATTGTCAAGCTAGCAACCAATAGTAAACCAATTGCTGCCGAGTGCTGGGACGCGAAAAACGCCTTGATTCCATATGTATACGTGCGCCAACACTCATTCCCTTAATTCGATCATTCACGAGCGTCCGTTGCAGAGAGTCACATGACGAACTCGTCTAAACTATTTGAGTAGGTGTACTTTTCATCCCTGATTGATTCTTCATCGACTCGTGCACATGCAGCAAGAAGGGGGCCCGCAGGGACCACCGGACCGTAGCTTCTCTCATTGGCAGTCTTGAGTGAAAGGCAGGCCATGCACGCCTACATTAATTAATTAATTAATTAAACTCGTGCTCCCGTTGGGGAGCCACGGAGCACCGAAGTGCTTTTAATCCCTGTGAGTGCACTACAGGAGAAAGGGCAGAGACCCCCAGTCTCCTTCATGCCAAAGGCATGCCACAGCTGCAATCGGGCGCGGCTAGCTAAAAGGACAGGCTAACGATCCGGCAAACTGTGGGTGCAATAAGACCCATGTGAGCATATCATAGCAAGGAGCGTGGGCAAGTAATCTGAACATAGCCAGGGCGTAGCATGGCTGTACGAGAACTAGGCTAAGGCTATGGCTGGTTGTGTACCGTGCGTTGGCGGCACGTGACTAGGTGTGTTGGCACAGCTAGGCAAACATTCTAGGCATGGCTGCCTTAGCGACAGTGACTCCAATGGTTACAAGCTAGGGCTATTGCTATTCTAGCCCGCTGGGGGCGTCCACATCTTGTGGTTGATCATCAGGTCCCCGCCCCTCCATTACACCTTGGGCTTCTGGGGGTCCTGCTTATGGCGGAGGTATTCAGGCCACAGGTCGCGTCGCTGCTGTTGCTGAGCGGGGGTGAGGTCGTCATCCAGCGTCCAGGTGAGGTCGTGCAACCGCTTGCGACGAGAGAGGAACCGCTGCTTATCCTCAGGGGAGAGGAAGGTGAGCAGGACTGGTGGGGTGGCCGCCTTGTCCCGTGAGTGGGGAAGGCGGTGGCACCCACGCAGTTCTACCTCACCTACCAGGCCCATGAGGGTAAGAAGCTGGTTCTTGATCTCGTCAGCAAGGGAGGTTGACGTCTCACCTGGCTTCTGGGGGAAGCGACGTAGCACCACTCGGCACTCGCGGCGAGCGCGATCGGTGACCTCCCGTTGCTGGGCCTGGCGGTGGTCCTCCAGCTCCTGGAGCTTCGTGGCGATGGCGTCGGTGGTGGAGGCGGTCGCTGACCGCAGCAGGTCCGCGTAGGAGAGCGGGAGGTCACCAGCATCCTGCCGGGGTGGCTGGGAGGCAATGGTGGCCGTCTGCTCCGCTAGCTTTGGGACCTGTGTGGCGCCGGCCAGGGCCTCGGTGTGGGCGGTGATGGCCTCAAGCTTCTTCATGAGCACGCCGCACTTGCCTTCCACCTGGTTAAGGCGAGAGACAAGTGCAGCATGCGTTTCCGAAGCCTGCGCCGCGGTGTGTAGCGCCGTGAACTGTGGTTGTAGCTTGTGGACGACCTTGGTTTCCACGTTGGAGACCCGGGCCTCGACCGTGTTGAGCGTGGTGTTCAGCGAGGTCATCTTCTCGGCCAGCGGCCAGGTCACGTGCTCCTCCAGCACTGCGCGGATGTCATCCTTGCCGAGGGAGGAAGCCGATGGGGCTGCCGGCTGTGCGGGGGCTGGGGCGTTGAGTGCGTTCCGAAGTGCTCTGTGGATGTCGCCGAAGCTGCGCTGGTAGTAGCTGGTCAAGATAACCGTGCGTTGGCGGGATTCGTCACAGGTGTAGAGCCAGGACGTGTCGCGGTAGTCGATAGCCGTCCCCCCTCTCCAGGCCACAAAGAGCTTCCGCTCCTGTGTGAGGAACTGGAGAACTTCGACGACTTCCTGCGGTGACAGCTTAATTCTGCCACTCGAGGAGGGAGAACATTCCGTCGCCGGGCAAGTATTGGCTCCATTTGTGGCGATCGTGGCATGGTTTCTTGGGCTCAGGCGAGGCGCTTGGCGAGGGTTTGGCGGGTAAGCCTGGCGGCTGAACAATGGCGAGGGCGAGAGGGTTGGGCTGGGCGCTGGGAAGCTGTGCCAGCTCCTTTTCCAGCCCTCGTTTTGCTTTGGTAGTCGTCATAGCTGGTCACGTGCGTGACTTTGTCTATACTGCGTGGCAGCCGTAACCGTTTATACTGGCAAGTGCGTCTTAGAATTAATTAATTAATTAATAGACACGTGACTGCGTCACGTGAGCATAAGTCCTCAGTGGGAGGGGAACATGGGATGGAATGGATGGTATATGCTATCATCTAGGTCCTAGTTACAGGGGTGTGGGCACCGCGGCCCGAATCGCTATGAATGCCATACTTGGTCACACGCGGAGCCCCCACAGGCTTGGGGGTGGTCTCCTTCATCACTACTTGCCATCTATCCTTGCGCACCATCTGCCTCCATATTACAGACAAACCAGGAGGCTGCCCGGGGGTGAGCCCGTCACGTCTAGCGTAGCACATGTCCATGCCGAGTCTATCACGAAAAGTCCACGGGTGGCGGCCCTGCCGCGCGCGGCCGGGGGCACGCCAGGTGAGGACATATCGCCCAGGCTGGGCGGGCTTGGTGCCAGCTAGTCTATCTGATGTATCTACCTGATCTGTGCGGGCCAGGTGCCCGGCTAGGCCCAGGCGCCTGTGCCTAATAATGTGGGAAACATAGGGCAAATCAGCGTACAAATCCTCATTACTAATGTGCAAACCAAAGGGGATGTTAAGGGCCTTGCGCAGCATCTTGGTGACGGCGCCGTCGAGTCGTTGCTCCAGCTCCTGCATCAGTGTCCACGTCTCGGCGCCGTAGGTCAGGATCGTCAGAATGACGACCTTGAAGAGGTCACGCTTGACGATCCGGGGTAGGGCGGGGTTGCTCCACCAGCGGCGGTGGTCATGGAGGTGCGCCCACGCCATGCCGATCCGTGTCGTCATGTCGTCCTCGCAGTCGGGAAGCCAACTGCCGAGCAGCTTGAAGCGGCCTGAAGGAGGGTAGTTGACCTCGGCATCGTCTAAGAGGCGGAGTGTGGGTGGGGGCCCTGCCATGCCGAGGGCCAGGGCCTCCGTTTTGGGGCTGATTTCTAGACCAACCGCCCGAGCCTCGAGCGCCAGGCAGTCCAGCCAAAGTTGGGCAGACTCCGGCTTCTCGATGAGCGTGATGTCGTCGGCATAAATGAGGTCAGCTAGTAAGTTCTGCTTGTTAGTCGGCCCCCCTTCCCCAAGCTCGTTCGTGATCGCTAGGCCAGGGGCACGGCCTGCAATGCTAGCAAAGCGAGCACGTGCCTGGCGCATGACATAATCCACTACAATAATAAACAGGTACGGCGACAGGACGCAACCCTGCCAGACGCCGGTCTGCAGTGGGCATGGCGGGGTAATGCCGTGTTGAGTGCGCACCGAAGTGGTCGACCCCTCATATGTACAGCGTGCGGATGACGGTAATCAGGGGAGTGGGGACGCGAGCGCGAGCAAGTACAGCCCATAGAGCGTCCCAGAGGACAGAATCAAAAGCCTTGATGAAGTCGACGAAGATCAGGATGGCGGGAAACTCACCAGGTTGCAGGAGAGCGATTTCCTCGAAGAGGCGACGCGCGACGAAGATGGCCATGACGGTGTTGCGCCCAGGACGGAAGCCCATTTGACTCTCCCCAAGGTGACAGTCGAGAGCAGAACGAAGGCGGTTGAGGATCATGCGCATGAACAACTTAAGTGCGGCGCTCTGGATGCAGACTCCTCTGTAGTTGGCGGGGTCGTCAGGGGAACCTTTGTTTTTGTACAGCATAATACGGTAGCTGTGCTGCCACTCAGGAATCGGCGGCGCGTCGGCAAGCAGGATCCGGTTGCAGACGTCAAGCAGGAATCCCGTGAGCGCCGTCAGCTTAATCACCGGGGCTGGGAGCTGGTCAGGTCCAACGGCGGCATAAAAGCGGAGTTGCTTGGCGGCGGTGCTCAGCTCGAGCTCGGTGAACGGCGGGAGCTCGTTGGGGTCGGCCAGGGGTTCCGTCAGGGCTGGGTACGTGTAGTCCTGCTCAGCGGCGGGCGGCGTGGGCGGCGCAGGGACGTCCGCCGGTGCTACTGCCAGGCGTGCGGCCGCCAGAGGGCCAAGCGGCGGAGGCGGCGGGGGGGCGCCGAGCAGCCGGGACTGGGAGGAATACCACTGGTCGAGCTGCTGCTGCGGTGAGCCAGAGAGCGTCCGCGGCGCCGGCTGCGCGCCGCCGGCGGGCCGTTGGGCGTGACGCAGGCGGGTCCAGGCGTACTTGCCGTGCTGGTCCTTGAGGTGGGCGAAGTACTCGCGGACATGAAGGTCCTCCTGCTCCTTGGTCGCCTGCCGGATGGCCGAGTGGTAATCGGCTTTGAGGCGGGCGTAGCGGGCGGGGTCGCTGTTGTCGCGCAGGGCTTGCCGGGCCTGGATGACGGCGGGGAGCCGGTGCAGGCTGGTGAAGCGGGGCGGGCGGCGGGGGGGCAGTACAGGGGTCACCCGCAGTATCGCAACAAGAATCGCAACTACGCAACTTTCCAGGAGGACCAAAAAACACTTTTGTTGCGATTCTTGCGAGGACCGATTTGGACGAAAAGTTGCGAAACGGCAAACGCGTGGTATCGCAACTAAAGATACACCCCGACGTGAAGTATGTCACTCCTTGGCTGACCGGCGCGAAGAATCAACCGAACTGAAATGAGCGGCGTCAGAAAAATGCTATAGCCGCAGTCGCGCAACATCTAATGATGCGCACATTATCTCGGGCTGGTTTTTACTTTTTACTGCGTCTACACGCGTTAATCATCACGGGGGTGACGATGAAAGGCAGCACTTGTTATTAGCTTCTGTATCATTGAAATTTTCGCAACCAGTAGTTTTCGTATGATGTATTTCGCGTATTTCATCATCGTTCAGGGCCAGGAAAGTCTCGACGCCGTGATGAGATTGCCTTTCTGTCATGAGATTGCTAGCTTTCCGCTAGCCTTCTTTTTGCGGTTTCGGCATGGCGCAGTTTAGTGTACCTGCGGATACCGTCAACAAGGTAAAGTCGTTATATCATTCGGTAAGTAATCTCGGACACGTTGTTGAAGGTTTGTGGTGTTAAGTTCGCTAACTTACTACTCCTGTGTACTAGTTTGTGGTTGTGGTTTTGTACAACCGTCGTCGTAAGATTTTCATCAGTTTTGTTCATGATTAGCTGCGTCTGTACCTAATTTTCTAGAATGACGATTGATTTAACATCTAAAGGAGTTGTAGATGGTAGCACGATGGTTTCTATTGCCTAAATTCTTCAGGAAAGATGGTATCATGGCCAGTTTTTTGTCAGCCTTTTGGCTTTGCTAGTAAAGGACGCCTGTGCAGTTGTGCAGTCCGTGCAACATCTATGGAGGCCCCAGTGCCTTGCTGACGTAGAAAAGAAGTTCGATGCAGTGTTTGTATATTTTCATCCTAGGCATGCAAATGGAGGTCATTTCTCATGTTCTGGATGCATGGGTAACACCGCCCCTTGCACCCCCTTGCTACGTGTGCATTTGGGCCTTGGTTTGTGAAGACGTCCAATATTGCATTATCACTTAACATTGCATTGTAAGTGTCTTTTTTATCGCACCCGTGCACCCCCTGAGATTAGTGCTGTATTTAGCACCCATAGGACATATAGGACATTGCAACATGACTAATGACATGACCCCGAAGTAACTCCCTATATGCGTGTGCTTTGGTCCCAGTATGGACACTAGATTGTTATCAGGCTGGTTTCTGGACATTATCATGCAAGGTGCAACCAGCCATAATTAGGGGTAGAGTTACACACTGGTCATCCAAGGGCTAAGTGCAGGCCAGCACGCGGTAAAATGGTGACTGTGCATTAATATTAAAAAATTAAATTACGACACGCAGACGCTACGCGTTGATCAGGCGTCGCGTGACCGCCATGCGAACATTAATAGTTGTCGCGTATATTACATCCTCAATGATGTGGAGGCGGAGATGGAATGAGTATCTATAATGTAACCTTGAGTGACAGGGTTGCTGACACCACGGCCCGAATCACTGTTATTACACTTGTACTGAATTGGGTCACATGCATACCCCCACCGACTTGGGGTTGGTATCCTTTATATATCCTGCCATGGACTGGAATCGTTGTCTCCTTGAATACATGTATAACTCACATGGGTCAGGGGGCCTGCCCATATTCACCACTATATTAATCCCTAAAAGGTGCTTACACTGTCCTCGGTCGCATTCATGCATGCATTCGCGTATCCATGCATGCAATCACTTCCATCCCTGCAAGCATTCACGCATCCATGCATGCAAACACCATCCATCCACGCAAGCATTCACGTATCCATGCATGCAAACACCATCCACCCCAAGCATTCACACATTCATGCATGCAAACACCATCCATCCATGCTAGCATTCACGTATCCATGCATGCAAACACCACCCATCCGTGCAAGCATTCACGTATCCATGCATGCAAACACCATCCACCCAGGCAAGCATTCACGTATCCATGCATGCAAACACCACCCATCCGTGCAAGCATTCACGCATCCATGCATGCAAACACCATCCACCCATGCAAGCATTCACGTATCCATGCATGCAAACACCATCCACCCCAAGCTTTCAGGTATCCATGCATGCAAACACCACCCATCCATGCATGCAAACACCATCCACCCATGCAAGCATTCACACATTCATGCATGCAAACACCATCCATCCCTGCAAGCATTTACGTATCCATGCATGCAAACACCACCCATCCCTGCAAGCATTCACGTATCCATGCATGCAAACACCATCCATCCCTGCAAGCATTCACGTATCCACGCATGCAAACACCATCCATCCCTGCAAGCATTAATGCAATATCGATTCGTGTAATTAGCACCCATCCTGCGAGCATCCATGCAATTACCACCCATCCTGCGAACATTCACGTGCAATCCATGCATGCAGACACCGCCATCCATTCGATGCAAGCATTCACGTTTCCATGCAGCCACCCATCCTCGGCCCGCAGCATCAGGGTGAACACAGCATTTCCCTTGCCCGGCCTGCGGCCGGACTGTAACACTGGACTGTCTCACCGCTTTAACAAAGACGGTTCAGGGCGATATATGTAGTCGCCTCAAAGTTGCACCCGCACGGCCAGCAAATGCTGGGCCGCTGCCATCCCCACTTCACAAACACACCCTCTTTCAGAATCTGTCCAGTATTGTTGCCTAATGCATCCCCGTTCGAAAGAGCGACATAATGAAACCACACTGTGAATGAAACAACGCAGTTTGTTTAACATGCCACGGCGCCGACTATACCTCAAGACCATAGCTGTGTAATGTCGGCGGGACAATGACGGGGTAATGACGCGCAATGACGAGACGATGACGCGCGTGATGATTAGGGAACTGTTTGATAACGAAAGGTTAGTGGTTGTAGACTAATTATAGGTCGTTGATTATTCAATGAAGAGGCGGCACACTTATGTTTTTGTTCATTATTGCACTGACTTCCGCGCGATGAATCCCACTGAACTGAACTGAACACCGCGCGGCCAATCAATCGTCAACGGCGGTAACTATTGCAAGTACATATCGGATCCTGCACGCCGATTGGCGACAATTCATTCCTTCCGGCGCACGTGTACGGCGTACTTTTGGTATACTTGCCAGGTTTGTTGCGATTCTGTTGCATTGCGGAACTCTAGAATTGGTGGGTTTTCAGTTGCGGAACTAGGTGTTGCGATACTCGAGCACGCTCCCATTTTTCATCCAAACATCACTTTTGAAAAGTGAAGGTGCCATGGTGTGCCCATACCTGCCCTTAATCGAAGTGGATGATAAATTTTTTTTTTTTGAGTTGCGATTCTTGTTGCGATACTGCGGGTGACCCCTGTAGGGCCCCGGCCGCGGGCAGCTTGTCAGCGAGGTGCCGAAGGGCCGATGCCAGGCCGGCAGCGAACAGCTGGGCGTGGCTGGCCGGGATGTCCAGCGCGTCGACAAACGCCTCTGCGGCGCGCTTGTGGGCGCGTTTTTCAGGGAAGTCCTCCAGAGCGTCGTCAGATTTCTCGAGCAACTGGAGTGTGCGCAAATCAGGGGGTGCCACGTGCTTACGAAAGGGCGAGGGGAATCGCAGGCGGATGCGGGCGGTGACGATGCGATGATCGGAGCGCACCAGGGGGATCACATGCGAGCGAGCAGCTAGTACAGATCCTTGATGACGCTTGCGCATTACAACATAGTCAATGCAGCGTTCAGTGCCAGTTGGCGAGGTGTGTGTGACCAAAGCATCTGGACTATGTGGAAAGCGAGTGTTGGCAGTGACCAAATCGCATGTCGTAAGCAAATCAGCAAAAAGTTCAGTGTTGGCATTGGAGACTGTACCGTTGGGGGCGTGCTGACATCCGCCACTACCCGGTGGTAGCGTGGCGTTGGCGTCCAGCAGCAGAGCGAGGTAGTTGCGACCAGGGATGCCGTTCGCCAGGTTCTCCAGCGCTGCAAAGAAGTCCTTGCGGTCTTGTTCTGGGTGGCCGGAGTGGGGTGCGTAACCAACGCCCACCGTCAGGGCGTAGGTTGAGTGGCCCTCCATCGAATGAAAAGTGGCCACGAGGAGCCGAGCGTTGACCAGCTGGGGTTCGCCCATGTGGCGTACGGCGAGCGGGGAGCAGAGGAGACCGACGCCCCCGTTCCCGGTGCCGTCGCCGCCTCCGTAGTAGAACCGCCAGCCGTCGATGTCGTCAGCAACATGGGCAGTTGATCCGCGGGCCGATGCAGTGCGCCTGTGTTCTTGGATTCCCAGGATGGCGATATTATTGTCGATGCAGAAACCAATAAGATTGGAGACTCGATGGCACTGACAGTCGTCACTGCGCAGGCAGTGACAGCGGTCAGCGTCGGGCTGGAGCGTGCGGGCGTTGAAGGTGGCGATGACCAAGGGCGCGCGTTGACCGAAAAGGGGGGTGCAGGCGGGGGTGGGGGCGGAGATGGAGCAGGGTGGTGATGGGGTGGGGGTGGAGGTGGTGGGGTAGGGGGGGCGGGTTGGGGACTTATGCTTTCAATCACCGTTTCGATTCTTCCTGCCAACGCGTCGAGGCGACGCCGACGGTTGGCTCGGGTGGCCAGGTAGAATGAGTCTGCGCCTGCACGCAGAAGAAATGCGTGCAGTCTGAAGGTTTCGGAGGCGGCCGCGCGAGGCGGGGCGAACCTGGCTCACTGCCGACCCGGTGCTCTCTCTCCGACAGCCCGAGGGCTGCGAAGGCAAAGGGGCGGGAAGGGGAGTTAGGCAGATCCCACTGCTAAAGCCGCGGAGCCGCGGGGCCGCGAGCGTCGTCATTGATAGGAGAGAAGGGTTCGCAGCGCGGGCTCCGGCTCAGGTGCAAAGCGAACGAATTTATTAGGGGGACGGCCAAGCCTGGCAGCCATACCTGAGCTGAAGTTGCCCCGGCGGATCCCCACCCGTGCTGGGGAGCAGGTGACCGTCGATGCCGGTGGCGATGGCGGTGACGGCGGGGGCCGAGCAGGGGGCTGGGGCGCTGGCACGGCGGTATCCATGGGGGTCGCCGTCATTGGAGGAAGGTCCTGGCCGTTAATGCGGACGATGAAGACGCCATTAAAGAGGCGGGCATAGATGCTGCACCGTAGTTGCGGGTTGGCCTGCTTGGCTGCCCGAGCCTCGTGGACCTCCGGCCGGTTCAAAGCGGCAGCCCGGGCCTCAAGCTGCTCCGGGGTATAGTAATCGTCGATGCTCAGTTGGGTATCGTGGAGGTTCCGGCGGGCCTTCTGCACCTGCAGTTTGTCCTCCTTGCGGTGGAATTCCACCAAGACAGGGGCGGTGGGGCCGCCGAGCCGTCGTGCCGTTTTGATGACGACGCTTTGGGCCACGCCGAGCTTCCCCAGGAAGGGGTCGCCCCGGAGGTAGGTGCCCAGGCGTGCATCGTTGACGTTCGAGGGGACGCCACGTACCACAATACTGCATGAGCGAATGGGTTCGTGCATAGCATCCCTTGTGCTGGCCTTGACGGCTGTTTTGATTTCGTTGATGAGCTCCGTAGGGTTCTGAAGCGTGGCGGCATAGGTGGTCTTGGCAGGAGTTATGGAGGCGGCAAGTTGTTGCTGGAGCTGGTGGAGGAGCTGCTGCTGCTGCTGCTGCTGTCTTAGAAAGGCGCATCGAATGCAAGTGGTCTGACCGAATTTGGGGCTCAGACGCAAAAGATCTGAACTCCGCCGTCAGCCGCCATACCGCCGTCAGCGGCCATTTTGTGCGCATGAGATGTGAGCACGCCTACATCTTACGTAGTATATGGCAATAGGCCCCTTCTCAGGGCCATTAAAAATTAAATTAAATTAAATTAAATTAAATTAAATTATAACATGCCTCCGTGGGGAGGTCATGTAGCACATATTTCATGATGGATGGGGTGGAGGAAGCCGCGTGATCGAACTATCCTAACTCTATCTAGAAAATCCTAACTGCACTACTCATCAAAACGCCTCCTCCGCTTGGGGGGAGGTGGCTTGCCCACAGGGTCGGGCGTGTGTGCCTTGACAATCTTCTTCCACCGCGTCTTGTCCTGCATGGCAGTCCAAAGACGGGAGAGAGAGTGGATGCGGTGCTCAAACTGGGCTGGGACCACGAGGTCGTCCAGCAGCATCTGAACGTAGTTGGTGACAGGTTTCCCTACCCTTTTGGGAATGTCCTTGGGGCCAGGCCACGTAGTCTCAGGGCCATGTGTCACGTATACTCCCAATGCATTCATGTTCTTCATTAATTAATTAATTAATTGAGTAATTCATGGCTTAAGGGGACGCGGCGCGCCGAATTTTTTCCGCGCCAAAAAATTCGCGGTACCAGCCGTACCGTGAAAAGTGGGTGCACGGTGCGCGCACCCCTTGCGGAAGTGGCCATGGCGACTGCGTTTAGGCGAAACTAGCAATGTAAGGCTAGAGAAATGCCAAAAAAATGCTCGAATGTCGAATACGATGATTTAATGATGTTTGTTTGTGGCGGCAAGTAGCTGATTTACAATATCGCTGCTTTCTTTTACTGCCATCGGCATGGGGGGTAAACTGCATTTTTTCGTCGCGCGGAATAAAATAGAATTCGTGATAGCGGCAGTAATTTCGCAGTTTTGGGGGGCTTTTTGACCGCGAAGGATGAATTCTTATCGGTAGCATTGAATTCCAAACCGAACTGGTGCTTTTTGCTACATTTTCGGCCGTTCTCGGTAAGTAATTCTTCAGGCCTCCGCAGTGCATGTCGGAACCTTCCATGGAAGAACGGCCGTTGTTGCGCGCCTGGGCGAGGGATCTGCGAGGGCAATGTATAGATTTGCCGCGAATGAACATTCTGTGCTATCAGTTCTTTCTTCTATTAGCTCATCGTTCGAAGTTTTTTTCGTTCTTTTTGGGCAGTTTCCGCCAGCTAGCTCGCCGTTGCTTGCCGTGGTGTTGTCGAATACCTGGCAGCTTTAGATTGTTTTCGTTGATGTCGTGGTCAAGGCCGCTTCAGTCGAAGCCTATTGCTTCTCGGGAAGGTTTAAGGTATTTCATGAAACGTGTTCTGGCAAGGATGTTGTGCGTATGGAAGCTTCTAGTTGTGTGAGAGTGACGCACCCTCTCTTCGCAGCGGCATCACAGCGCTCATGCGCTGGAGGCCCGCCAATGGTTTCTTTCCATTTTATCGTGCAGGGGAGGAAGTGTTTTATTGACGATCATGTTGGAGATATTGCATTTGTGTGACTGCATGTAGATAGCTGCCACCATTGGTTTATTTGAGCTTTCCCTTGATATGATGATGTCAAAAGACTGCAATGTGCTGAGCCAACCATGGTTGACATGGTTGACTGCATGCAAGCTTTGTATGCCATGATCTCCTTGGTTCCTTGCCCTCCATCGTTCCAGTTTGTTGCCCATCTCAGGTAGGGCAGTTAAGGAGTCGCTGCAGTGTTGATTAGCTTGGTTGGCATAAACCTTAACACTCTAACCTGGGAGAAACATAGAAAATGCTGATTAGGCATTTTAGTGCCATCATCAATATTGCTATTCACATGCTTATAAGTCTGGCCATGCTCGAGGGACGGTGAAGGGGTATGAGGTGTGTGGCCACCCATTTGTATTTCATAACATATTAAGCATGTATTTGATGCATGTTGGATGGCATGCAAAGTGTAATTGTGTTTACTTGGTTACTGAGTGGTCCTTAGCGCCTTGTCAGGTGGTCGTCTAGGAAACCCATCAGTGCGTGCCACAGTGACCCCCGACCTTGAGCATGTGTCGTCATCAGTGAGCAAGAGTTAGAGGTGCTTTTGGTCATAGATTTGCTGAGTTCTTGGCATGAAGTTTACAAGGTAACCTTGGGTTGAGTATAGTGTATGCTCTCTTGGCATGTATGCCTAGCGATCGTGTTGCTATGCTTGCGCTGGCAAGGTTGGCCATGCCGAGGGCAGGTGAGGGCAGATGAGGTGCCTAGGCGTTTGCTTATGTTTTGTGATCGAGTAGGGCATGCTTTCAGGCTTTTTGGATGGAAAACATCATGCCTAAGTGGCCTTGTACAAAGAAAAACCTTCTTTAGCGGTCGTGCGAGTGGCATCTGCCAAACGCAATAACTTGAGCTAGGGTTGTCCGATTGACCTCAAACTTGGACTGTGGCTTGGAGCGCCCGTGCCGAAATTTAATAGTGCTTTTTGGCTTGATCTGACAAGTTTATGAATTGTTTTATTTTTTTAAGTGAAAAAAATCGCGTTTTTGGCGCCACGGTCTATTTTTTGAACGGCGGTGTCCATATGCCCCATGTAAGTTGCTGTTTGCGATGTCCCAGGACGTTACTACGTGGCTTGTGCTTTTTGGGTCAAACTGTTTTGTGGATTGGCTGGGGCATAACCAGCCCTAGTTAGCGTCTTTTGCTATTTATAGCGCATTATTGGCGTATATATGGGGGTAGTACCCCCAAGAAGTGCATGGACAACTCACTAGAGATGTTATTTAGTGCCCCCAATCATAACTTAGCATTGTGCAAATGAATTTCAAGTGATATTAGCATATGTCAATTTTAAGGGTTTTGAGGTGCCACATCCCCTTAACCCTTAATTTGTACTGAGTCCGTTTTCGTGGCGCCAGTTGAACTCGCGCCACTCTAACGGACTGACTTTGTGGCAGAACCAGGCGCCGCGCCAAAAATAATTCAACGGTCAAACCTGGGGGGATCGAAAGATCTAGACGTAAGCTATGCCTGGCACTATTCAGACCGTACTTTGGACAACTGGCCAGGGAGATATACTCAATCAAAGTTGGGGGGGTACCATGGTCAAACGGGACCGACGTGAATGAAAATAATTGACGTCCGCGGCTATGGCGGTGCAGGCAAATGACTGGTACGAGAGCATGGCTTGGAATTTTGAACTCAAATTTTGTAGTAATTATCCTTGAGTGTTATAAAGGTTATATCTCTGGCCGTGAAGCGTCTGGATGTGCGCAAGTATGTCTCTAGGTTCTAATCGGTGCAGCAGATCCTGTCAGCGGCCAGGCGGTGACAGTGCGTATGCTACCTGTTGTTCGGCAGCAAACGTCCATATATTTGCGCGTGGATAGAATTGTTACGTTATTCTTGACATGTTTTATTAGCGATGACGGCCAGGAAAGGTTCGAGGCTATGTCCGTGAGGTGGGAGTGATGGCTCCCGCACAGCAGGTAATCTGCGGTTTCGACCTGGTACGTATTAACATGTTAGCGTTTATACATTACAGTACCAAGTCGTCCTATCGTTTATAAACTACTTGTAGACATGTAATCGATGGTTTTTGCTTGTCGTTTTGTTGCTTTAGTGCTTGTACGCGTTCGCTTGTGATGGTTGGGGAATACCACTATGTCACGCAGATTTTGGACCAGATTTGATTGCTATTAGCTAAGGCTTCAACGAAACCAGTGAAGTAGCGTTTGGTATTGTCTCTTAACATGGTGGGCTTGATAACGGGATGCTTTTCCCTGCACAGACATAGCGAGACAATTGGTTTTCTGGCCAGCTCTAGGCATTGCTTCTTGGTTTGCTGGCCCAAGTTATCCTTCTGCTTGTGCGTCCATAGTGCATGCAAGAAACATGAATGGCCAGGGCCTGCTTGCATGGAAGCACAACCAGGTGAGTTCTTTTGTTTTCTCTATCATTGCCAATCATTGGAATTGCTTTATAGTGTGTTGGATGCATTGATAATGTAGCTCCTTGTGAAACCGTTATACGCTTGGTTTTGGGCCTTGGCACAAGCTTTATACTTGTTGTATAGCATGCTGTTGTGATTTTTAAGCTGGAAATGTGTTTGGGAATGCATGTGTGGCCATCTATTATGTTTTGTGCCACGTTGGAATTGAATGCCTATACGGTAGTGCTACCAAAACACCCCAAAATAACTGCACCCGTTATAACGGTCTGAGCTATTTTGGGCTGTATGCTAGCTAGCCTGTGCAGTTCTATGGCATGTCATGTTGTGAATGCATCTATGGCATGCCTGTGATTATCTTAAACTCCCCTCAAAGGGCCAGGGTCAGCAGATTTTGAGAAATGGTCCATATTGCATTATATATCTCTTGAACCCCATCTGCACCGTACCCCCTTGGGGGGGGTGCTATTTATAGCAGCTGTGGGGCATAGATATGTGACCAATGACATGACCCCAAAGTTATTTGATATAAAAGCATCCTTGGTTCCAAGGGTGGGCCAGAAAATGTTATTTGGCTAGATACTCTCATACTTACTAAGATGCCCATACTCAGTCCGTTCTGGTGGTTCCAGTTGACACAATTGAAGGGTTAATTAATGGCTACGTGCATGACTTGTAGCTGATGTACGTCTCTCAATGTTGTATGGCCTCCATTAGTTAATTTATTATTCGCGGTCCCGTGGGGGACACGTGTAGTGCTTCACATCCCTGTATGGTGCACACTGGGAATGGGGCAGAGATACTTGTCTTCCCTTGGGCACCACTGGCATTAATAATTATTAAGAACATACCTCCGTGGGGAGGATATGTAACACACATCCCTGAGAAGGGGCATATGGTTTTCAATACATTCTAGGCGACAACCTGCAGGTGGTTAATTGGTGTAGACTGCCACCTACTCGGGGTGCACAACTGAGGTGAGATGGTGGTGCACCTGCACCACCATGTATTCCAGGGCCTGTGCAAAGTTGCGGACACGGGGTGGAGAATTAATTAATTAATTAAAATCATAGCCCCGTGGGGAGTGATATGTAACACATAGCCCAGAGAAAGGGGCATCTATGGGTTTGTAATACAATCAGGGCGACAACCTGCAGGTAGCATTTGTAGGACACCTTGCCCGCACCAGCCAGGTCGACACCACCCTTGGTCTGGCCGGCCCCCAGCGGCTTGGACAGCCAGGGCGGCACATTCTGACCTGGCCTGGCCCCAAGGACATTCCCAAAAGGGTAGGGAAACCTGTCACCAACTACGTTCAGATGTTGCTGGACGACCTAGTGGTCCCAGCCCAGTTTGAGCACCGCATCCACTCTCTCTCCCGTCTTTGGACTGCCATCATTGCAGGACAAGACGCGGTGGAAGAAGATTGTCAAGGCGCACACGCCCGACCCTGTGGGCAAGCCACCTCCCCCCAACGGCGGAGGAGGCGTTTTGATGAGTAGTGTAGTTAGGATTTTCTAGATAGAGTTAGGATAGTTCGATCACGCGGCTTCCTCCACCCCATCCATCATGAAATATGTGCTACATGACCTCCCCACGGAGGCATATGTTATAATTTAATTTAATTTAATTTTAACCTGCAGGTGTAGGATGTACAACTATCACCTGCTCTGGGTGCACAAGGTGCACCTGCACCGCCATGATGGGTCATGCCTCCTAAACAAGCACAGGCACACAAGGCGGCTTTAGGAGAGGGCCTAGAGGGCCTGCATGACATATGGGGTGGAAGGTATGTGGCTAGGCTATAGCTGGGGTACACATGGCCTCTCAGCAGAGAGTAACTCCCTGCATGGGCAGAGCATGACTCGAAATTGCTACGGCTATTGTAAGGGCGGGTGTGGGCCCATCACGTAGGCATACATGGCCACGTCACTAAGCTTTCTAGTCTACACTACTGCTATATATTCCCTAGGCTGGGGTGGCTGGGGTGGCTGGGGCGGCAGGGGTGGCCTGCCAGGGCTTGTGGGCGACGTAGATGTCCGCCCCCTTCCAGTAGACCGGCTTCTGCCCCGCCGTCTGCCGAAGCTGGAGGTAGGTCGGCCATAGCTCCCGTCGCCGTTGTTGCTGCGTCAAGGTCAAGTCGTCGTCCAGCGTGTAGGCGGTCCCCCCAAGCCGCTTGCGACACTTGAGGAACTCCATCTTATCCGCCATGGTGTCAAAGGTGAGGAGCAAGGGGAAGGGGCCGGCCTTACCCCGCGAGCGGGGAAGGCGGCCGGGTCACCCCCCGCGGCTTGCCCTTACCAGTGATAGCCATGGGGACAAGGATTTGGTTCTCAAACGCCAGGGCAAGGGTCTCGGAGGTCTCGTCCTGCAGCGGGTCGAAGTGCTTGACTATGACGTTAAGGCTGCGCTTGGCGAGCTCGGCCTCCTCGCGGAGGTCCAGCGTCTGCTGCTTAAGCTGGGCGGCGACGGCGGAGGTGGTGGAGGTGGCATGCTGCTTAAGCATGTCCGCCCAGGTCGGGATCAGTGGGAGGAGCAGCGCCGGCATGGGGCCAGCAGGCGCTGGCCGAGCGGCGATGTCCTTCACCGCCTGGGCAGTGATGCCGGCGGTGTTCTGCAAGCATTCAATGGCTATGGCATGGTCCTGCAGGCGCTTGTCGATGGCGAGGAGCTGGGCGGTGAGGCGTGGAGGTGGAGGCGAGGAGCGTGGAGGTGGCGGTGGTGGTGGAGGAGAGGAGGGGAAGCTCGGCAGCCAGCGTGCCGCCCTGCATGGCCGCCACATCTGCAGCCAGGGGTGTCACGTGCTGTTCGATGGCCTTGTTGATGATGGAGCGAATTTCGGAGGTGGAGGGGGGGGCCCAGATCTCGGCGACAGAGCGCCCGAGGAGGCAGCAGAGGGCGAGGAGCTGAAGGCGGGGGCGGGAGTAGCGGGACAGATCCGGGTGATAATCACCGCGGGTAGGCGAAATGATGCGACCTTGGACGTAAAAGTGCTTGCACAGGGCAAGAAGCGAGGTGCGCGACCCGAAGAACACGGCGTTCATAAACTGGATGGGAGCTGCTTGGCCTTGTGTCCACCATGGGCAGCTGATTTGGCGTCAAAGTCGATTTCTTTCCAGCCCGGCTCGTCAGGGGGCGGATCCTCAGGGCGGCTGCGTTTAGGCTCAGGCGATGCAGAGGGCGAGGCAAGTCCGTGAGGGGGCTGGGCAACCACCAGTGCACGACTAGTGTCACCGTTGCCTTCCGGGCTTGAGGGCGAATCTGCTGCCGAAGCTGCAGACGGACTTTCATTGGCGAGCGCAGCCACCAGGCTGCGTTGCGGCAAGGGGCGTTTGCTCATCATACAGTGCGTTCTTATAGCTTCGGAAAATTATATCAGCATGTGCGTCTAAGAAAGACGAAGCGATTGTGATATTCACAGCTGAATTCGGGGCTCAAACGTGAAAGTTATGAGCTCCGACAGCCATGGCTACCTCGTCACTGGCTCGTGGCTCGTGGCTGGGGTGGAGAATGATCATGGCTAGGCAATGGCTTGGGCATGATGATGGCGTCTCAGCAGAGAGGAGTGCATGGCTCTCTGCATGGGCAAAGCATGGCTGACTCATAGCGGATACAGTATAAGGCTGCCCCATGGTCCAGATCGAGCCCACAGATAGGCTTGGAACGCACACATTGATTTAGAGGCGCCGGTTTGGGAGAATATAAAGCCCTCTCCCGGAGCCTGAGGGGTTTTAGGGGCATTCCCAGTGTTAACCCACAACCTCCACTGGCATTGAATTGAATTGAATTGTAACATAACTCCGTTGGGAGTAAATGTTGCTCATAGCCCCGAGAGAGGGCATATGGCTTCTTCCTGCAAGGGTAGGGTGTATACTACACCTGCTCTGGCCGGTGCACAAAATGCACCTGCACACCACTATGTATTCCAGCACCTAGGGGCGCAGACATAGGGGGAAGATCATCATGGCTAAACAATGGCTAGGGCATGGCTTCTCAGCAGAGAGTATCTCTCTGCATGGGCACAGCATAACTAAATAAAGCTAGGCATCATCTGCGGTGTGGCACACCATAGGCGCGCATGTACATCCATGGTTAAATAAATGGAGCCATTACCTCCCAGGCGACAGAGTGTTTTCTTTCTTTCAATGGCTGGCCCTGACGAAGGAAGAATGCACCAACATCATCAGGTTCTTAGCCCAGGAACGCAAGCTCATGGGGCCCAACGGGGCCATTCCCGCCGCCCACGTGGAGGGGTTCATCGCCAGGCCACTGAGGCCAGACAACCGCCTCGCTATCCTGTGCAGCTTCTTCCAGCTACCTGTTCACGACATCGTCGCTAAGCTCCATTAACTCGTCGTCTGTAGAAACTCAGTCCTCACATGCAGGAGGACTGAGTTGACCTATACTTTGGGATCGTGTAGCGGTATGAGGGTAGGGGGGTACCCCATATTCTGATCAGGCACTCCGCAAAGGTGAAAACCATTTGCGTTCAGTGCCGGGCCGCGGAAAACGCGGAAAAACGCGACCCCATATGTTTGATGTGCATAATAGCATGCCGTCCATATCATGCTATAATGCTTGGGCATATGCATAAAATATCATACATTGACCAAATCATGTAGAATTTTACTCAAGTGTTGACCCTTACTCGCGATTTACATTTTTGTGTGGAAGCACGAGTGGGAAAATTTTGACTAAATTCCATATGCATCATGTTTAAAAATTATAAGCATGTGCAAAATAGAGTTCTTAAAACGTGGCAAAAAACTAAAGTCAATTTGGCCACTGGCACTGCCTGAAACACGCCAAAAACCACCAGCCCTAAGAATGGAATTTGAGGTTGCTAGCTAGCAATTTGCAAGCATGAAAGTGCGGTCATACTACACACCACCGCGGCCACCAACCATGCCATGCAATCAGCTCATTTCCCTTCAAGCATAATAGGACAACTTACTTGCATCATCATATTGCAGTATACTTATACTATACCTTATTATCATGTGTGAGAGCCTGTGCATGCACGTAGGGAATGGGCCGGGTGTGGATACCTACCGGCTTAGTTAGCCCAGGAACGCAAGCTCATGGCCGGGGCCCAACGGGGCCATTCCCGCCCCCCACGTGGAGGCGTTCATCGCCAGGCCAGACAACCGCCTCGCTATCCTGTGCAGCTTCTTCCAGCTACCTGTTCACGACATCGTCGCTAAGCTCCGCATTAAAACCCAGCCCGGCTTGCGCAGCCGGCAGCCACGTCGGCTCCCTCCCTCTGCAAGGATGATCTCCAAGCAGTGCTGGAGGAGCACGTGACCTGGCCGTTGGCCGAGAAGCTGACCTCGCTACACACGACGCTCAACACGGTGGAGGCCCGGGTCTCCAATGTGGAAACCAAGGTCGTCCACAAGCAACAAGTTACCCCAGTTCACGGCGCTGCACACCGCGGCGCAGGCATCTGAGACGCACGCTGCACTTGTCTCTCGCCTAAACCAGGTGGATCGAGGGCAAGTGCGGCGTGCTCATGAAGAAGCTTGAAGCCATCACCCCCCACTGACCGAGGCCCTGGCCTCACCGAGGTCCCAAAGATAGCGGAGCAGACGGCCACCATCGCACCCGGCCCAGCCACCCCGGCAGGATGCTGGCGACCTCCCGCCCCTCTCCTATGCGGACCTGCTGCGGACAGCGACCGCCTCCACCACCGACGCCATCGCTACCAAACTCCAGGAGCTTGAAGACCTTCGCCAGGCCGCCACAACAACGGGAGGCCACCGACCACGCCCGCCGCGACTGCCGGGTGATGCTGCGTCATTTCCCCTAGAATCCATGTGAGACTGACTGACGTCAATCACTCTTGCCGACCAGCTCAAAGACCAGCTCCTTACCCTCATGGGCCTGGTAGGTGAGGTAGAACTGCGTGGGTGCCACCGCCTTCCCCACTCACGGGACAAGGCGGCTCCCCCACCAGTCCTGCTCACCTTCCCCTCCCGTGAGGACAAGCAGCGGGTTCCTTTCTCGTCGCAAGAGGCTGTACGACCTCACCTGGACGCTGGACGACGACCTGACCCCCGCTCAGCAGCATGCAGCAGCGACGCGACCTGTGGCCTGAATACCTCCGCCACAAGCAGGACCCCCAGAAGCCCAAGGTGTACTGGAGGGGTGGGGACCTGATGATCAACCACAAGATGTGGACGCCCGGCCCTGCATGTGGGCTAGAATAGCTAATAATAGCCCTAGCTTGTATCCATTGGTATAGTCACTGATGACGCCATGGCAGCCATGCTTAGTATGTTTGCCTAGCTGTGCCACCATACCCAGTCACGTGCACCGAGCTAACACACGCGGTATATACACAACCAGCCATAGCCTTAGCTTCGTCCTTGTACAGCCATGCTACGTCCTGGCTATGCTCAGATTAATTACTTGCCCACGCTCCTTGTTATGATATGCTCACATGGGTCTTATTGCACCCACAGATCTTGCCGGATCGGTTACCGATCGGCGAGTCCGATTGCAGCTGTGGCATGCCTTTGGCATGAAGGAGAAAGGGGGTCTCTGCCCTTTCTATACCTGTTGTGCACATGCACACAGGGCCAGCACTTCGGTGCTCTGTGACTCCCCATGCATGCACAACGGGAGCACGAGTTAATAAATATGCATGGTTAATTAAATAACATGCTAAGTCATCAGCTGGTAGGTGGCCCATAATAGGCGTACATGTATACAAGGCCACGGTGGCTAGGCCTTACTATATTCTACACTTCTACTGCTGTATTCCCCTAAGCTGCATGGGGTATCTGGAGGTGTTGGGGCCGCGGCCGTGATGCAGTTTCATGAATTAATTTACGTCGGCCACAAGCCCTGGCAAGCGACCCCCGCTCCCCCAGCACCCTCAGCCACCCCACTGAGCCTAGGGGACTATATAGCAGTAGTAGTTAGAATAGTAAGGCTTAGCCATCGCGGCCATGTACATGTATGCCTGTGATGATGGGCCGGCCACACCATGCAGATGATGAATAAGCATTATTTAGCCGGCCATGTACATGTCATCTACCGCCTCCACCACCGACGCCATCGCCACGAAGCTCCAGGAGCTGGAGGACCACCGCCAGGCCCAGCAACGGGAGGTCACCGATCGCGCTCGCCGCGAGTGCCGAGTGGTGCTACGTCGCTTCCCCCAGAAGCCAGGTGAGACGTCAACCTCCCTTGCTGACGAGATCAAGAACCAGCTTCTTACCCTCATGGGCCTGGTAGGTGAGGTAGAACTGCGTGGGTGCCACCGCCTTCCCCACTCACGGGACAAGGCGGCCACCCCACCAGTCCTGCTCACCTTCCTCTCCCCTGAGGATAAGCAGCGGTTCCTCTCTCGTCGCAAGCGGTTGCACGACCTCACCTGGACGTTGGATGACGACCTCACCCCCGCTCAGCAACAGCAGCGACGCGACCTGTGGCCGGAATACCTCCGCCATAAGCAGGACCCCCAGAAGCCCAAGGTGTACTGGAGGGGCGGGGACCTGATGATCAACCACAAGATGTGGACGCCCCCAGCGGGCTAGAATAGCAATAGCCCTAGCTTGTAACCATTGGAGTCACTGTCGCTAAGGCAGCCATGCCTAGAATGTTTGCCTAGCTGTGCCAACACACCTAGTCACGTGCCGCCAACGCACGGTACACAACCAGCCATAGCCTTAGCCTAGTTCTCGTACAGCCATGCTACGCCCTGGCTATGTTCAGATTACTTGCCCACGCTATACTTGTTATGCTACGCCTACATGGGTCTTATTGCACCCACAGTTTGCCGGATCGTTAGCGTGTCCGTTTAGCTAACGCGCCCGATTGCGGCTGTGGCATGCCTTTGGCATGAAGGAGACTGGGGGTCTCTGCACTAGGAACTCGGCTTTGAGAATGGGTGAGAAATGGTGAGAAAAAGGGTGAGAAAGGTGAGAAAAAGGGTGAGAAATGGGTGAGAATGGGTGAGAAAGGTGAGAAAAAAGGGTGAGAATGGGGTGAGAATGGGTGAGAAAACACGTTTCTCACCCGGGTGAGATTGCCCCAAAAAGGTGAAAAAAGGGGAAAAACGTGAGAAAAATCTCAAAAAACAGGACGTGAGATAAGTGAGAAAAACGGGAGGTGTGAAACGTGAGAAAAGTGAGAAAATCAGGACGTGAGAAAAGTGAGAAAAGTGAGAAAAACAGGACGTGAGAAAAGTGAGAAAAGTGAGAAAACACAGCGCTGAAAAACACACCCATAATGCAATATGCTGGCAGCAGACACATGCATGCAGTGCCAGTAACAACCGCTGTTCAAAACAGCACGAACAATAATGATTTTTTCATTAAATGTTTGAATAATTTTAATGTTTACAGCTGCAAGAACCCATTGATTCAACTATTCAACACTGTTATGGCGTTATGTACATCTTCGGCATTCAAATATGCCTTTTCAACACAGTCTGTTATGGCGTTATGACATCTTCGGCATTCAATGCCTGTTCAACACAGTCTGTTATGGCGTTATGACATCTTCCGCATTCAATGCCTATCATCAAATACTATATGGTAGCTAGCTAACAAAGCGGGCCGGTCGACAGGGCGTCACATGCTGACTTGAAAGTGGAACCGCTTGCATTTTACTCTCGTGGTCCCTGCAAGAAATAAAGCAAACCGACACAATATACGCAAGAGGAAAAGAAATCAGATCCTTGACATAGATGTAAGCGTTCTACAAGGAAGAGCTCACCAGCACCTAACGGTCCATGCAGCAAATGTGTAGAACCCAACACTCACTCTTATGGCAAAGCAGCCCCATGTGGCAAGGCAGCACCATACACATGAATCACACCATGCGCCAGATGTCACACGAGCAAGGCACAACGTTGTCGTCGGATCAGAAAGCAACAAGCGTGAAAACGCTAGCGGCCCAAATCTGAGATTCCGCGGAACACAGAAAATAAGAAAGCTCAGAAGCTACCAGCAAGGGATCGAACATATGACCTTTGGCATGATTTCGCGGCTGTGTGAGTCTCCTGATCCGAAGGCATCTCACGTAATGAACGTTTCGAAACAGCCAAACTGCGGAAAATCTCTTACCGGAGAGAGTTGCCAATATCAAGGAGACAACCAGCGCAGGCCAGAAATCGGGAGAATCCGGACCATGGTAGCTCGAGCCTGCCGTTATCTTGTCCGCGTTTTCGAGTCGTGCAGGATTATGAATATGAATGGAGATGGAAATGTGTAGCCTTGTGCATTGAAATTACGGCTGGCTGACGTGAAGAGCGACTACATGACCTACTCGGTGGGTCCGGAAACGGCTTGCTTGATTGTGTTTCATCGTGGGCAACGAGTCCAACAACTACTTTCTCTGGGCGGCAAACTGCGGCAAATTGAACGCAAACCTCATCATGAAATCTTGACCGTCGAAATGTAACAATCCGACGACGTATGCAGTATGCCGCGTTATTTTCTGTTGCGGGAGAGCCGTTGGGCCGGTTCCCGACGCGGGCGACCAGTGGTTTGCGTTAAGTTAACTTAGCTGAAGTTCCCCAAGCCGCATGATGGCTCTCATCGACGGCCTCAGTCTATTGACGCGTCGGCCCGATTTTGGCGGCACCCAATTTGACCCCAACGGCACCTACCGACAAAGGGCATACGTACGTTTCACGCGCACCACGACCTTCGAGCTCTGCTATGGCGGTGGTGCCGTGGGGCCCGCATCAGACTGCGGGCCCTTATCTGCTTTGGCGGTGCTGCCGTTGGGCCCGCATCAGAATTCAGGCCCTTTATGCATGCGGGCCATTAATGCATGTTACTTTTTTAGTCTTCTGCATACAAATATGAAGCAATGAGGTCGTGTCCTCTGGATTTTTGCACTGCAAATGGCATTTGCACCGTGTGCAGTTCCTGGACGTTTGGAAACATGCATGATGGCATGTGGCTAATGTAATGACTGACTAGCTAGACCGTTTCAGTGGTTTTTCATTTGCGGGTATTTCCTCGTAAATGGTGGGAAAGCGATCGCAGCAATGGTTCTCACCACTAGACACTCCCGGCCAGTGAAGCTCGAAAAACACGCCCTGATCAAGCAAGCTGTTTCCGGCCCCACTGTATAGGTCATCTTACAGTCGCTCTTTGCGTAAGCCAGCCATAATTTCAATGAACAAGGCTACACATTTGCATACTCTTTGCTTGGTTATCGGTGTGCCTTTGTTTGGATGCAGGGGGGATCGCTGTGCTGACACAACGCGCCGCAAGGGATTTGCTGGGAGAAGATGCCCTTCCCAAGGCTGATTACAGCGACCCTGCGAATGGCGACGAGGCCTACTGGTGAGCCTTGTTTTTTGCAAATGCTACTTACGCCGTCTGCTTTGGTTATTTTAATTCAGTCCTATTGAAAGGCGCCTTGGGATTAGCCATGCAATCATGTTTTACTGTCACAAAGCCAGCCCTAGTAATTAATATCTAGTTTGTTTGGTTTTACCCATCCGGGTGCCATGATCTTGCCGCCAGTAAAAGCGTCCTGTGTTGTATCCGTTCTATTTTTTTTAATAACCAATACTTAATAATAATACTCTTTGCTGGGTTATCGGTGTGCGTTTGTTTGAATGCAGGCGAGATCGCTGTGCTGACACAACGTTCAACGTGATTGCATGGGCATCATTAAACCTGACGCCGCTTGTGCCGCAAGGCATTGTAGCGGCGTGTGGGGGCGTGAAGCGCTACGCGGATTCTTTCCACAAAGTCAGGATACACGGGTTCAACTACCGCACAGAGGCTGCGGACCAATCCCTGGGAAAGCGGCACAAGAATGCGGGAGTTGCGGTGCATGGCCCGGGCGGTGTAGACTTTGGTTTCATCACACACATTCTGAAGGCCAGGTTAGAGTACCCACGAGGGGGCTGGGAATGGCAGCTGTTGTTGAAGGTGGAGCTTTTTGATCGCCTTCATGTCGCTCACCTGCCCCACGAGAGGTTGGTGGTCATCAGCAGCGCACAGGCCCCCAGGTCGTCGCGCCTTGTGTTGCCAGGTGCAGTGAGCTCAGTTGGGTATGTCGTCGATGAATGCTATGCTCCCGAAATGGTGGTAATCCCTGCCAAACTGCCATGGAGCATGGCACACCAGGCGCAATCTTCCCTCAGTAACCATGTGTATCACAGCGTGGCAGCAGATTTCCCCACCATGCCGCAGTTTGAAGTGATTGAGGAGGGTGAGCCGATGCCACCGCCTAGTGGCAAGAAGAAAGGCAAGAAGAAGGGGTCCAAGAAGAAGAAGAAGGTGGCAGCGGCAGACGTAGGTGATGGCGACGTGGTGCGCCGCGCTGGCAAGGCACCTGCTCGAGGGCGCAGCCGCAAGCGTGGTGCTCCCACAGATGCTGGACCTAGCCAGCCCACCGTTGTAATTGAGGAGGTCCCTATGGCAAAGAGGGCCAGTGGAAGGCAGCGTAAAGCTGTGAACTATTGCGACACTAGTGGGGATGACACTATGTCATCAGAAGATGATGTTGATGCAAGCAACCCCTCGGACAGCAGTTCTGAAGAAGATGACTTTTGATTTAATTTGGGCATGACAGCATTGTTTATGGAATGATGTGCTGTTTTATATTGTATGACAACCCTATATTGCACCTTTGTGCACCCTACAATGCATATCAAAGTGGTGTTGAGTTTTTTTTTCACGTTAAGGACTTAATGAAATAAAGCTCATGATTTTTCTCGTGTTACACTCTTGGTGAGAAATTTCTCACCACGTTGACTTGTGATTTTTCTCGTGTTAGTGATTTTTCTCGTGTTGGTGAGAAACTTCTCAATTTTCTCAATTTTCTCAATCTTTCTGCCTTTTTCTCACCCATTCTCACCTTTTTTCTCACTTTAGGGTTTTTTCTCACCCCAATCTCACCAAAACGCCCTTTTTCTCACCAAAATCTCACCCTGGTGAGATTTTTTGCCTAGCGTTTGCGGAAAAAAATTGAGATTTTTCTCAATTTTCTCAAAAAATTCTCACAAAAGGTGAGAAAATTGAGGGTTTTGAGAATTTTCTCAGAAATTGAGTTCCTAGTGTGCCCTTTCTCCTGTAGTGCACACACAGGGATTAAAAGCACTTCGGTGCTCCGTGACTCCCCAACGGGAGCACGAGTTTAATTAATTAATTAATTAATGTACATGTCTGCCTATGATGGGCTCCACACCATGCAGATGATGCATAGCATTATAAATTATTTAGTCATGCTTTGCCCCTGTGGGCAAGCCCCCCCCCCCCCCAAGAGGAAGGGGCGCTTTGCTGAGTAGAATAGTTAGGGTTTTCTAGATTAGGTTATAGCTTAGAGTTAGATAAGTTCGGTTTCGCGGCTTCGCCCACCCCCATCCATCCAGCAAGGGAATATGTGCTACATGATCTCCCAGTTGCGCACTGGTGGTCGCCCCGCACCCTCCCGGGCTTCATGCCTCGCCTTCAGCCTCGCCTGAACCCAAACGCAGCCGCCCAACCGAAACCAGCTGGTCTGAGTACGACTTTGACGTTGACAGGTTATTTTCCACCTCCGCCGACGCCAGACCCAGCTATTTCGACATGCCACCCCTCAAGATACTGGAGCTCGTGTTTTACGGGTCGTACGCCTCTCTTCTGGACCTGTGGCGGCGCCTTCAGAGCCTTAATCGCTTCCGCAATGTCCAGACCTGACGGCCGGGTTTCTCAACCGACCTGACCACCTGACCAACTGGTCCCGCCCGCCCCTTCAGCTCGCCGCCCTCTTTTCCATCCTTCAGCGCTCTGCCGCGGACCTCTGGGCCCCCTCCCCCTTGACTGAATCCACCTTCCTCCTCGATCCACCTCCACGAAGCCATCTCACAGCACGTGACGCCCCTAACTGCAGATGTGGCAGCTGTGGGTCGCACGTTGGCTGCTGAGCTCCCCACCATCCCCACCGCCCCCGCCCCCCTCCTCGCCTCCCCCCCCCCCCCCCGATCCGCCTAGCTCCACCGACTCCATCACCGCCCAGCTCCGCATCATCGACCAGCACCTTAATCAGGACAATGCCATCGCCATCCGGCGAGGTCCTGCAGAACACCGCAGGCCTCACCGCCCAGGCGGTGAAGGACATTGCCGCCAAGCCAGCCCCTGCTGGCCTGGCTGGCGATGCTCCTCCCATCACGACCTGGGCGGACATGCTTAAGCAGCACACCACCTCCACCACCTCCGCCGTTGCAGCACAGCTCCAGCAGCAGACGCTCGACCTCCGCGGGGAGGCCGAGCTCGCCAAGCGCAGCCTCAACATCATCGTCAAGAACTTCGACATGGAGGAAGGTGAGAATTCCGAGAAGCTTACGCGTGCGTTTGAGAGAGAAATCCTTGGTCGCATGGGCCTTAATGGTGAGATCGAGCTGCATGGTCGCCCACCGCCTTCCCCGCGCGCGGGGTAAGGCAGGGGCGCCCCCGCTCCTTCTCACCTTTAAGAACCCGGCGGACTAGATTTCTTTTCTCAGACGCCGCAAGCGGCTCGAGAAGACTCACTTCACCCTTGACGATGCCTTGACCCTGGCGCAGCAACAACGGCGACGGGAGCTATGGCCGACCTACCTCCAGCTCCGGCAGACCAAGGCGGGGCAGCCGGTGTACTGGAAGGGGGCGGCCATCTACGTCGGCCACAAGCCCTGGCATGCGACCCCCGCGGCCCCAGCGACTCCAGACGCCCCAGCTTAGGGGAATACAGCAGTAGTAGTGTAGAATAGATAGACCGTGGCCATGTACATGTACGCCTCCTACTGTCAGGCACTATACCAGCTGATTCACGAGCATCATTTAGCCCTGTACATGTGTGCCTATGATGTGCCACACTCCAGATGATGCCTAGCTTTATTTAGTTATGCTGTGCCCATGCAGAGAGCTGCTCTCTGCTGAGATGCCACGCTCTAGCTTCTGTATAGCTATGATGATCTTCCCCCCCATGACAGGCTCCCCCTTAGCTGGGCATAGCTTGATAGATCATGGGGATGCAGGTGCCCTGCATGGTGCACCTAGAGCAAGTGTCGTTTACATTCGAAGTAGCTTAGAATGTATTATAGGCCATATGCCCCTTCTCAAGGGCTATTAATTAATTATAATTCTATTCCCACTATTACCAATCCACCAACATTTGATGAATACAATAAGTGGGCAATTACAGAACCCATGAGTGAGCCTGCCACGCTGCACCCATTTCATGATTGAACTGTAGTTCTCGTTACCCTAGAAACAAACACAAGAAGAGGGAGGGTCCGAGGGTGGGACAAGAAAAAGAGACCTAGAACATCGTGCAAATGGCACAGTCTTTAGGGCGGCGTAGCCCGGGCTCGCCTCATGAGCCGTCAGCAACAGTAACTTAATTGCTACTAGAAATGGCCATACAAAACTGGCCAACTAATTCTAACTCATGGAACCGGTCCAGCCCAAGGCCCACCGTCCCGTAGTACCACTCACATAGCGGCGTTCATTCTCATCTATTATAAAGAAACTACGTTCAGAGAACACCGATTCTATTCCCACTATTACCAATCCACCAACATTTGATTAAAACAATAAGTGCATGGGCAATTACAGAACCCATGAGTGAGCCTGCCACGCTGCACCCATTTCATGATTGATTGTAGTTCTCGTTACCCAACCCCCCTTTCCTGGTGCTTTATCACCAAAGCTCCGCCAACCACTTTCGCTCAGTGGCTCTCGAGGCTGCCCTGCCGCAACGGTCACGACCATTACAATCGCCGGCGGCTGTAGTGAGCCTCATGCACGATAACCCTTCGCAGGGCCCCCCCCAGCCTTCCACCCTCGGCCAGTAAAAGAGGGTGTTGAATGTGCACGCAAAGACAAGGAAGAAGACGCCTCGTTTGACGATCACGGACCTCCCTCAAAGGCCAGTGTCGCCCTAACGTGACGACAACTTGTAGGACGACACCCGAGGCCACCATATCTCGATTACTGTCAACGTTGTCACCTGGGGGAGTAACTTTCCATATTTCAGGTTTTAGTTGATGAGCAGGCTCTCATCACACACCCCTGAGCGGCCGATAAAGCGCAAGCGCAACTGGGCCGGCCAAAATATTTGGTCCTGCCCGGCCCAGGTCCGTCTGTTAAACTGGCCCCTTAAGTCTCGGTCTGAATCGTAATATTGCATAATTCCGGAATTCGTCCCCACCACATTCCCGAGACCTCATGCACCCATAAGAGCGGATGCTGGTAAATATTTTTCTACTTACGCGAGGGCCGACAGATTTGTCGTCCATCACAGTGCCCACTAGGGCTGGCACATCCGCCGCATACCGAACACGGACATGTTTGGGCGGATACCGAACATGTGCGGTGTTCGGGTCGGCAAAAATGTTCGGCCGAACATGTGCTGTTCGGGTTAGGGTCACCTGGAAACTTTCAGAACATGTTCGTGTCCGTATTCGGGTCACCCTGGGAACCGGGCGAACATGTTCGCCTCTGACCCGGTACCGAACATTTTCTGGCGGAATCCTTGTAGTACCATCCAGTGAGCCGACTCGGCAACGATTCTCTGATGAAAAGGCCTTAGATTTTAGTCCGCCGACACGCTGGCAAGAGCAAAGCTGTTGTACGGTTGTAGTCTGTAGAATATTGTCTAAGCACGACCGGACTAGTTCAGGTAATGATTACGTAATCATTAATAGTATATAATGTATTTAAGGAAAAGCTAGTGACAACAAACTATGTATAGTTTCTCACTTATTATAGTTTATTTAATGAATTGTTCGTGTTCGGTAAAATGTTCGGGTAATGTTCGGGTTCGGGTTCGGGTCACTTAACCCTAAACAGTACATGTTCGTGTTCGTGTTCGTGTTCGGGTCACCTGGCAATGTACTGAACATGTTCGTGTTCGGGTTCGGGCACTCTCCCAGGTGTTCGTGTTCGTGACCGGGTCGAGAAAAGACCCGGATGTGCCAGCCCTAGTGCCCCCTAAAGTAACCCGACCACCCTTCCTTCGGCAGTCTGACAGCAGTCAGGAACTGCAACCCTGCTGCGACAGGAGGGGTGGCATCCAGCCAAGGGTCCGCGGTCACAAAAACCACCACCGCCGGACAAAAAAGGCCGGGCCCGCGGTCCAACCATGACGCGTGGACCGCAACCGGCACCCAACGCTGCTGGTACCACGGTAGCGTCCAGGACCATGGTACCCGCCGGCCGCCGCCGGCAAGCCCGAGAGCCGGTACCATGGTTACCCCCTCGGACTCCTATTTGCGGTAACTATCCCTACTACCCACTAAACTGAACATTATACTACTATTCTTCTCTCTCCGTACTCCATTATTCTGCCACGTGGCAACAGCCCTCAAAACAAACCCACATGATGCACACACCTGAGGGCCAACTCACACGGGTCGCGATCCGTGGTTCGTACGGTCATGGCGCGAACCGCTTTGCCGAGTGGCATCGAACTTTCTGCCTCGTGGAACAGAAATTGGTTGACGAACCGGTCGCACTCACACGGCGGGTCGCGGGCGTTCGGATTGTTCAGATAGATAAAGATTGGTTCACAGTACCTTTTGTGCTGGCGTTTCCGCACTTTTCGCTCTTTTCCGCACTCCTCCTCAATCTCCTCGTTGTCGCCACCTGTCCTTGGATTTACACATACAGCGGGATATCTACGATATCGTATTCCGCGATTATTCGGGTGTATCCAGTGATTATTTGTCTTTACTGGACGATACTAAATTCTACCTGGCGAGACCGGCTTCGCTGGATCGAAGCTGTCCAGTTTTCTTCAGCACCCTGCCGTACTGGTTCTACGCCGACTGAATTCGTACCATTAATTCCCGTACTTTCAGGTCTTTTTCGCACTTGTTAGGTTCGATTCACGGACACGTGGACTTTTCGCTCGCGAACATGGGTCGCGACACGATTTCCCGCGAACCATGCCCGTTTTCCGGCACTATCTGCCGACGCCGTGAGAAGATTCCTGCCACGCATGACAAGAGTGCTCACGAACTACGGATCGCGACCCGTGTGAGTTAGCCCTGACGCACACATGATGCACATGATGACGTGGCATGCGCCTGATGGTTCAAGTGACTTCGCACGTGGCGGCCAGTAAAAGCCACGTGGCATGCAGGCACAGGTACAGTACCTACAACATTATCCACGTGGCATACTTCTACTGGTCCATAGGCTACCACGGTCCTGAGCCAACCCGGCGTGACGTACAGCCCTAGTCTAACATATTACACGTGGCAGTTTTCTACTGGCACGTAGTAAACCACGGTTCTGATCACCCAGGGCCCACGAACCGCCACCGGCAAGTTTTTGACCCTCAAACCCCGCGGTTAACCATGGGCCCCGCAAAAATCCACCACCGTCAGCCCCTGGGACAACCCTCTCTGGTACCGCGGTTCCAGGAAATCTTCCCCGGGCATGCCACCCCTCCTGCTGCGACATTCCGCAGCAAAGCGGTAGGCACTGCAGCGTGGCACGGAAAACTTACTCATGGTTTCAGAGTTCCGTACAGGTGCCACGCGCAGGCAAACGCGAAGTATTTTATAGTCTCTCGTCGGCCAAGAACCCAGCTGCGGGGAGAAAACCAACGAGGGTAATGTTAATTTCTTTTTCACAGTCACGTGACTGTTCATGCTATGTCAGTCACGCGCCATCTCTAATCGGCCACCGGCAGCCAAAAAGGCTGACGCGATTAGGGCAGCATTAAATTTCTTGTAATCCGCCATACCCATACCCCATACATCCGATTACAAGAAAAAGAGACCTAGAACATCGTGCAAATGGCACTTTAGGGCGGCGTAGCCCGGGCTCGCCTCATGAGCCGTCAGCAACAGTAACTTAATTGCTACTTAACTTAACGAACTAGAAATGGCCATACAAAACTGGCCAACTAATTCTAACTGAGTCATGGAACCGGTCCAGCCCAAGGCCCACCGTCCCGTAGTACCACTCACATAGCGGCGTTCATTCTCATCTATTATAAAGAAACTACGTTCAGACAACACCGATTAGGAACACAACTCCGTTGGGAGTATATGTAGCACATAGCCCAGAGAAGGGGCATATGGCCTATCATATATTCTACGCTACTTCCTGCATGCAAGGGTGAGAATGTAAACGACCCTTGCTCTAGGTGCACCAGGGCTCTTGCAGCCCCATGATCTTCAAGCTATGCCCAGCTAAGTGGGAGCCTGTCATGGGGGGGAAGATCAGCATAGCTATATACAGAAGCTATAGGGCACGGCGTCTCAGCAGAAAGTTACTCCCTGCATGGGCACGGCATAGAGCTAGGCATCATCTGGAGGGTGGCTCATCATAGGCACACATGTACATGACTAAAAAGGCTAGGCCTCAGCTGGTATAGTGCCTGTAGTAGGCGGGCATGTACAAGGCCACTGTCTAACTATTCTACACTACTGCTGCTGTATTCTCCTAGCTAGGCCGGGGCTTCTGGAGTCGCTGGGGCCGCGGTGGTCGAGGGGGTCGCGTGCCAGGGCTTGTGGCCGACGTAGATGCCCGCCCCCTTCCAGTACACCAGCTGGCCCGCCGCCTTGGTCTGCCGGAGGTGGAGGTAGGTCGGCCATAGCTCCCGTCACCGTTGTTGCTGCGCCAGGGTCAACCGGTCAAGTCGTCGTCCACGGTGAAGGGAGTGTTCTCGAGCCGCTTGCGGCGTCTGAGAAACGAAATCTTGTCCGCGGGGCCGGTCTCAAAGATGAGAAGAAGCGGAGGCGCCCCTGCCTTACCCCGCGCGCGGGGGAGGCGGTGGGCGGTCAGCTTAATCTCACCAAGGAGGCCCATGCGTGCAAGGATTTTGCTCTCAAACGCACGTGCAAGCTTTTCGGAATTCTCACCTTCCACCATGTCGAAGTTCTTGAGGATGGCCTTGAGGCTGCCCTTGGCGAGCTCGGCCTCCTCGTGGAGGTCAAGCGTCTGCCGCTGGAGCTGGGCTGCGACGGCGGAGGTGGTGGAGGTGGTATGTTGTCCGCCCAGGTCGTGATGGGCCGGAGGAGCATCGCCGGCCAGGCCAGCAGGGGCTGGCTTGGCGGCAATTAATGTCCTTCAACGTCTGGGCGGTGAGGCCTGCGGTGTTCTGCAGGACCTCGATAGCGATGGCATTATCCTTAAGACGCTGGTCGATGTCGCGGAGCTGGGCGGTGATGGAGTCGGTGGAGGCGGTGGAGGTGGAGGCGAGGAGGGTGGAGGTGGAGGTGATGGTGGTGGAAATGTGAGGGAGCTCAGCAGCCAGCGTGCCTCCCAATGCCGCCACATCTGTGGCAAGGGGGGTCACGTGCTGCTCGAAAGCTTCCTTAAGGAGGGTGCGGATGGTGGCTTCGGTGGGAAAGGTGGGGGGGGGCGGTGGGGAAGCCCAGATCACGGCTTCGGAGCGTCCAAGGAGGGAGCTGAGGGCGTAGCGTTGGAGCTTGGGGCGATTCATGCGGTGAACGATTGGGAGAGCGTGATCGGGGTCGGCAAGCTGGCCATCACCAGGCCAGCGGCCGCGGTTGTGGGACGTGAGGTGCGCGCACAGGGCTACAAGCGAGGCGTGCGTGCCGAAAAACACATCTTCCATGAAGGCGGATGGGCGGCGAGTCCAGTAGCCTGGTTCGTTGATGTCAAAGGCGATCGCGTCCCAGTGCGGCTCAGCAGAGCGACTGCGCTTAGGTTCAGGCGATGCAGATGGCGAGGCAAGCCCGGGGGGCTGGGCGAGCACCAGTGCACGACTAGTGTCACCGTTGCCGTCTGGGCCGGTGGGCGAAGCTGCAGCCGAAGCTGCAGGCGGATTTTCATTGCCGAGCGCAGCCGCCAGGCTGCGTTGCGTCGAGAGGCGTTTGCTCATCGTATATTGCGTAATAGCTTCGGAAAATTATATCAGCATGTGCGTCACGTAGAAAGACGCATCGATTGTGATATTCACGGCTAAAATTCGGTGCTCAAACGTGAAAGTTATGAGCTCCGCCGTCAGCCATGGCTACCTCGTGGCTCGTGGCTCGTGGCTCGTGGCTCGTGGCTCGTGGCTCGTCTGCATCATGCCTAAATCATGCCTAAATCATGCCTAAATCTCAAGGGCTATGTGCTACAAATACTCTCAACGGAGTTATGTTCCTAATTAATTCATTAACCCTTAAACCGTAGCAACTCAGTCCTAAAAATCGGACTGAGTTGCACATCTTCGCACATATGTTTCTCTATGGCCTAAAAACAATTTCTGGCTACCCCTTGGTACCAAGCATGCATTTATGTTGAATTTCTTTGGGGACATGCCACTGGTCCCATATCTTTGACTTTTGGGTGCTATAAATAGCGCCAACCCCAGGGGGGTACGGAAAAATGGGATTTGAGACATACATCATGCAATATGGACCACTTATACAAATATATAGGCCCTGGAATTTCAAAGGCAGTTAGTTTATATCACAGGCATGCCATCAATGCATTCACAACATGACATGCTACAGAACTGCACAAGCTAGCTAGCAAAAATCCCAAAATAGCTCAGTCCTAAAAATAGGACCAAGTTTTTGGGGGGTGGTTGGCTAGCACTACCGTTTTGGTTTCCTTTCCCATTGTGGCACAAAACATCATAGCTGGCCACACTTGCATCCTCCAACACATTTCCAGCATATAAAACAGCAGCTCATGCTCTATAATATTGCAAATCTAGTGCCATTGGGCATAAAGCACGTGTAGAAGGCACATGCAAGGAGCTTACTACCAATGTACCCTACACGCTACAAACAACTTCAAAATACAAGGAAAAAGGAAAGAAACCAAATAAGCAACTTGCTGATGCTTCAATGCAAGCAGATCCCAGGCATCTCTATGTCTCTAACACACAGCAAACTCACAAAAAGAAAGCGGACTTGGCCAGCATGCATGCCTAGAACTGGGCAGAAAAACACTCGCCCTGAGTTGTTTAAGCAACGGAAAGCATCGTATCATCAAACTGAACATTATGACAAACGATATCTGTCGTTATACCGACATTAATGTTGTAGCATACGCTAAAAGCAATCAAAACTCGTCCAAAACCTGGCCGAGGTAACATTACTACCCAACCATCACAAGCCTATGCACAGAAGCAATAAAACAACAAAAAGACAGTCATAAAGCCTCGATTATAGCCCCAAGACTGGTATCGAAACAATATATGACACATGCGCGGTCACTGAGACATGATAAAAGGCTAAAACGTACCTGGTCGAAACCACAGATTACCTTGTTTGCAGGAGCTAGCACGCCTACCCATGAACGTAGCCGCAAGCATGTCCTGGCCGCCATTGATGATCGACTGTGCTAGGAACGACGTAACTAACTCATCCATGCGCAAAAATCCGAACATTTCCTGCCGAGCAACAAGTACAGCTTGCACTGTCATCGCCTGGCCGCTCACGCGATTTGCTGCGCCGCCACCTAACCTCGAGACATATCTAGGCATTTGTAAATGTTGCACGGCTACGCATATAGCATTTACAAGACTTAGGGATGATGCCTACAAAGTTTCAGTCGAATACGTCAAGCCATGCTCTCGCCCCAGTCAGTTGTTTGTGCCACCATAGCTGCGGACGTTAATAATTTTTATTCACGTCGTCCTCGTTTGGCCATGGTACCCCCCCTACTTTCCTTGACCGTAGGTCCCTGTCCAGGTGTCCAAAAGTAGTAAACCAGGGGTGTACGTGAAAGTACAAATCTAGATCTCGAATTTGGTCCAAACAGAATATTCAAACGTTTGCTAGAATTATAGCTAGTTCTGCCACAAACTCGGTCCGATTTTTAGGACTGAGAAAAACTCAGTCCTTCAAATCGGACCGAGTACGGTTTAAGGGTTAATGATCTCCCAACGGAGTCATGTGATAATTTAATTTAATTTAATTAATGCTTTGCCCATGCAGAGAGTTGCTCTCTGCTGAGATGGCATGCCCTAGCCATTGCCTAGCCATAATAATCTTCCACCCCATGCCAGGCCTATAAGGCCGGTATGATACATCATGGGTGGTGCAGGTGCACCTTACAAGTGCACCCATATACATCCCGGCCCCACCTGCAGGTTGTAGCTCAGAATGTATTACAAACCATATGCCCCCCGCCCTCTCAGGGCTATGTGTTACATAAGCTCCCAATGGGAGTTATGTTCTTAATTAATTAATTAATTAATTACGGGAACGGGACGGGACGGCCCTGCCTTAGTAATTTTCGATCGACGTGTAAATTCATTAATGCATTCACTAACGTAATAGTAGTATTAGATTGATCGTACGTGATGTTGTGCCCACATTCAATGTCATGACGGTCGCCAATTCATGTGCACAATTGATCTGCGAGGCGATGAACATGCTAGAAGAATGCACAGCTGCAAACACATTACTTAAAAGTTGAAGGTCGTACATATGGATACCGACACACTTATATATTTTATAACAATTACAGAGCTTTTCAGCGCAGCTGCATTTCAGCATCACGCACGTAGACTGCATCACGTGAGCGTAAGCGCTGGTTGTCTCATTGATGAGTCCTCAGCGGGATTCAAATGGAATGGGATGGGTGTAGCGAGCGGTCCAGCTTCTAGTTACAGGGTGGTGCGGGCACTGCGGCCCGAATCACTATGGTTGCCAAATTTGGTCACGCGTGGGGCCCCAACCGACCGTCACACACATGCTGACTGTCTAAGATGGCCCTCACTCTGGACGTAAAATTTGCACAGCCACAATTTCTCATGCACGGCAAAATCACCCTCCATGGTCGCACATCAAAATTCTGGCATCTCTCAGCTGGCCCCTGCATGCAGGAAAGAGCACTGTGACTGGGCATAGCGACCCCTTCTGGAAGATACTTCCCTTGCGAAGCTTAGTCCTAGATGTTACAACTCTGAAGCACACACACACTAGCGGTTTGTCCACCTCAGTGGGACATCGCGTCCACAATTAATTCCAGCTTGGGATGGCGGTACATGCTGTTCTGCGACCGCCATCATTCCCGCTGTGAGTTCATGTCCTGAAAAAGACGTACAGAAAACCTGTGGGACAACAGCACAAACGCCTCCTTGAGCAGCCAGGCGTGGTATCCGTATCTTTCGTTGCCAACGTGCAGGCCACTACCGCTTCACATGCCGACCCCTATTGCAATTGAGTAGCATGTGGGGTAAACGAGGCTGGGGGCAGGGCCAGTACATGTCATAAATGGACGGATTCTATCAATGAGACCAGGATAGTGATCACTGTCTCAATGAGACAACCAGCGCAGGCCAGAAATCTGGAGAATGGATTCTATGGTCAAGTCCATACTCGTATTCTGGGCATCCCTGGGCGAGGGGAATGCAGGCTTGCCAGGTACTTGAGGCAGTCCTTCTCATACTTCCAGCTGTGGCGCTGCTGGAACGGCTTGGGCGCCCGGTGCTGCAGCCACAAGGTACCCAAGTTATCACACCATTCATACAGTGTCCAGGGCATGTGCTAGCTGCATTTTAATAACAGGGCCCAGTTACTCGGGTAAGAGGTTATTAGCTCACGTGAAAGCACAACGAAACAGAGAGCTGTAAAGCCCGCAGTTTGCAGATGGCATTGGGGGCAATCTAAATGCAGCAGGTCCCAGGCGTTTGTATCGTTTGTGCTGTTTCTACACAGGCGCTCGCAGCCCATGGCACATGCTGGCAGAGCTACGGAGGCATCTGGTAAGGAGATACCGGCTAGTGAGGAGGAATCTGGTAAGGAGGTACTAGGAAGGAGTCTAGTAAGAAGGAATCTAGTAAGGAATACCAGTCAAGGAGGTTTTAGTAAGGAGGAATCTAGTAAGGAGGTGCTAGTCAGGAGGCACTCTTTACTGCTGTGGAATAGTCCCGTGTCGCAGCATGTGCTACGTAGCAACTCCCTGGGGCCTTTGCAGCCAACAAGGACATCAGGAAGCAAGGCAAACCGTAACCAACAAGAGGCCACGCTAGAGGGAGGCCTAATCCAAGCACAATCCACGGCAGGCTCCATGGCGACCGTAGGTATGCCACGGACAGTTGGATACTTGAGAAAACACGACTCAGGTGCAGCATGGAACAGGATACGTGAAAAACCACAGGATGGGACAGCTGGTGGAATCAATTGTGGCTGCCATGTTGCCAACATGAAACTACAACAGGTATCCTGAACCGGTAAGGAGCATAACGTTACGGAGTCCCTTGGTTTCATGTTGGCCGGAAACTAGTCGGATGTCACCAAATCCCTTCGACCCACGGCAGCGCCAAATCAGCCAAGCGCATTGAGCCGAGGCCCAAGCAGTTGGCGTTCCTATATTTCAGTGCTTGCTCTGTCGTCCCTTGCCTTCCTGTTACGTCAATCTTGATCATCGCAACAAAATTACACTTCGAAAGAAACTTGTCCCACCAAAATGATCAACTCAGATAGCTCACCCTGTTGGTGTTCTTCTGTTTCTTGGCGTAGTAGTGCCCCGCGGTGCCCTGTCTCCAGCGAACACCGCAGATTGGCCATCGGGCAGCAGAGAATATCAACAGCCAGCGAGTGAGCAAGACGTTGGCAAGTATGCAGACTAGAGCGAACCAGAGCTCCATAGCTTATATTGTTATTTGGTAGATAAATAAATGAGTAGAGATGATTTAATACAGCTACAAGAAAAGCACAAGAGAGGCCAATTTAAAAACATGCACCATGCACATAGACGAGGCAAAAAGGAGCCAAGCAACTGAGCCAAGCAAATGTGCCAAGTGAAAGGGCAAAGTGAAAGAGGCAAGCAGGACAGAAGCTGCTCTTTATTGATGTCCCCCCTTCCCATTTCTCACCAGCCCTTCCTCGTGACGCACGCGGGGCCGTGGTACCAAGGCCAGCTACTATGATTTCATAAACAGCAGTCTGATAGCACTAACCATATTGGCTGCATCATTACTATGATTTCATAAACAGCAGTCTGATAGCACTAACCATATTGGCTGCATCATTGTGACCAGGTGCCACAACTCAGTAGTGGGAACTGTTCATTGTGGCAGATGATTCTCTTAGGCCAAGGCTTGCGAATGACATTGTAAGCGAACGGCGGTAGCCATACAGTGTAAGGAGGTCAACACAGCAGTACATACCAAAGCGTCTTGAGAGATAGTCCTTATGGGTGACCAGCCTGTCCCATAAATTGAATACTGGCAACAATTTTGATAGCATGCATCAATTGTAATCATCGGAAAGGCAGCACAACCAGAAATATTGTTTGAGGGGGACACAATTTTGACGCTGCTGCCGGTACAGCTGGCTGCTGCAATCATAAGGAAAAAATGCGAGGCTGGTGCTGGTGAGCACACAGCACGCATGCAGGCATTGAGGTTATTGGTGCTGGTGGCCACACAGCAGGCATCGTCATTAGTGAGCGGAGCCCATCATCATTAGTGAGAAGAACCCATAACTGTTAGTGAGAAGAAAGCATGCATGCGAGCATCACCAAGTGCTGCCAAACGTCACCTGGAATCCATAGATGTCCACCTCGCCACAGATGTGCAGCGCGAGGCTGATACCCAGAAAGCCGCCAGAGATCTTGGCCACCTCCTGCAGGGGGGTGCCCAAGAACGCGCGAGGCAAGTTCACAAATATGAGGCAAGGGTCAAGGGTGGCATCGCACGGCAAGGTCCACATTTCACACAGGTTGCCCCGCCCCGCCTCGCCCCGCCCCGCCCCGCCCCGCCCCGCCCCGCCCCGCCCCGCCCCGCCCCGCCCCGCCCCGCCCCGCCCCGCCCCGCCCCGCCCCGCCCCGCCCCGCCCCGCCCCGCCCCGCCCGCCCCGCCCCGCCCGCCCCGCCCGCCCCGCCCCGCCCCGCCCCGCCCCGCCCCGCCCGCCCCGCCCCGCCCCGCCCGCCCCGCCCCGCCCCGCCCCGCCCCGCCCCGCCCCGCCCCGCCCCGCCCTGCCCTGCCCTGCCCTGCCCTGCCCTGTCCTGCCCTGTCCTGCCCTGCCATGCCATGCCCCGCCCTGCCCTGTCCTGCCCTGTCAAGGTCAGGCTTCAACAGGCTCCCAGGGCCACGCTGTGCCGAGTTCTAGTAAGCACCCTCGTCTTGTCCATGTATCATTAGGTCCCAAAGCCACGCCGTGCCATGTTTCACCATGCAGTGCTGAATCTTACCACGCAGTGCTGAGCTTCACCGGGCTGGGCTGAGTCTTTACCACGCTGGGCTGAGCTTTAGGTGCTAGAACGCCGAGTATAATTCCAGCCCCCTGGTGCTTGCTGTGTACATACGAGTAGGATACTCTAGACATTCCTGTTGTGCTTATGCTAGCACTCCAGAGCCATGCACTGCGCATCCTACCGCCCACTGTCCTGTCCGACTGAGGACATTCCCAACGCTAATAGGAAAACCCACTGCCCATATGTATTAACTTATCATCTTGTTATTTTACTCATCATCTTGTTAATTTTTAATTATATTGTTTTGGACTTGGGGTTGCGCTCGCCACCCCACAAGCCCACAAACCCATGTGCCCGCAACCTCCCAAAACTCTTTGTTTGCCCCATGGCCCCATGCACGCGCATGCCTTCGGCACCCCGCTTTGACGCACGACCCCATGCACCCCACTTGGTGCTGGCAGCGCCCTCTTCAAAGTTATATCTGACCACAAGTGCGCCCGCATACCTTGTTTGCGAGCACGCCACCCGCATACCTTCTTCATCCGCACGGGTGGCTTGGTGAGCGCCCAGTACATGTGCACGTAGATCTTGGCACGAAGGGAGAGGCGTGCGCTCTGGGGCAGGGTGAGAGTGCAAGTGAGGAAACGAGGGGGGGGTGGCAGAGAAAGCCGTGAAACACAGGGACGCCGCATCAATGGGTGAGAGGGGCGGAGGAAGGCAGGGGACACGGAGGGGTCCGAGGCACCGGCTGGAGGGGAGCCATGCAGACGTAGGGGAAGGGCACTTAGATGAGGCGGTGAAGATGAGGCGGCTAAGATGAGGCGGTTTAGATGAGGCAGTGAAGATGAGGCGGTTTAGATGAGGCAGTGAAGATGAGGCGGTCAAGATGAGGCGGTGAAGATGAGGCAGTTAAGATGAGGAGGTTGCGATGAGGCAGTTAAGATGAGGCGGTGAAGATGAGGCGGCTAAGATGAGGCGGTTTAGATGAGGCGGTGAAGATGAGGCGGTTTAGATGAGGTGGTGAAGATGAGGCGGTTGCGATGAGGCAGTGAAGATGAGGCGGTTGCGATGAGGCGGTTGCGATGAGGCAGTTAAGATGAGGCGGTCAAGATGAGGCGGTGAAGATGAGGCGGTTAAGATGAGGCGGTTAAGATGAGGCAGTGAAGATGAGGCGGTTGCGATGAGGCGGTCAAGATGAGGCGGTGAAGATGAGGCGGTTAAGATGAGGCGGTCAAGATGAGGCGGTTGCGATGAGGCGGCTAAGATGAGGCGGTTAAGATGAGGAGGTTGCGATGAGGCAGTTAAGATGAGGCGGTTAAGATGAGGCGGTTAAGATGAGGCGGCTAAGATGAGGCGGTTAAGATTAGGCAGTTTAGATGAGGCAGTTAAGATGAGGCGGTTAAGATGAGGAGGTTGCGATGAGGCAGTTAAGATGAGGCAGTTAAGATGAGGAGGTTGCGATGAGGCAGTTAAGATGAGGCGGTCAAGATGAGGCGGTGAAGATGAGGCAGTTAAGATGAGGCGGCTAAGATGAGGCGGTCAAGATGAGGCGGTGAAGATGAGGCGGTTAAGATTAGGCAGTTTAGATGAGGCAGTTAAGATGAGGCGGTTAAGATGAGGCAGTTAAGATGAGGCGGTGAAGATGAGGCAGTTAAGATGAGGCGGTTAAGATGAGGCGGTTAAGATGAGGCAGTGAAGATGAGGCCGTTGCGATGAGGAGGTTAAGATGAGGCGGTGAAGATGAGGCAGTTGCGATGAGGCGGTTGCGATGAGGCAGTTAAGATGAGGAGGTTGCGATGAGGCAGTTAAGATGAGGCGGTCAAGATGAGGCGGTCAAGATGAGGCAGTTAAGATGAGGCGGTCAAGATGAGGCGGTCAAGATGAGGGGGTTGCGATGAGGCGGCTAAGATTAGGCAACAGATGGCAAGGTAAGGGGCAAGGCAAGGCAAGAGGCAAGGCGAGGCGAGAGACAAGGCGAGGTACAAGGCAAGGCGAGGCAAGAGGCAAGGCGAGGTAACAGGAGCTACTTGAGGCTTGGTAAGGCGACACAGAGAGTGAGGCAGGGAAAGTTAGTAGGCAGGGGAAGACGAGGTGAGGCGACATGAGCAGGACTAATAACATGCAGGCAAGAAGTATGTATGCGTGTGCTAAGACTGATTGTCAACAGCACGTTACAGCCTGAGCAAGGCTTGGCTACAGCATTAGCAAACTGAGTAGCCACATCAGCGTTCCATAGGCTTGTCAGAGCAAATGGCTGCTGCAAACTGCGCATGGATTTTCCGTACTGTACCTCACAGTCCTTCTTTCCTCCCTCCGAGTCTCCCTCCCTCCCATCCGCTCATTGCCAGCCAAAGGCCAGGCCCCACATTCCATGTCAGCCATTGGCATATCCATGGCCTTTCAGGGCCTTTGCTCGTTTCAGGCCTTACATGTCTTCAAAGAGCCACCACTACAACAACCCTTCTGGCACCACAACCCTTCTTGCGCTATAACCCGGCACTCTAACAACCCTTCTGGCACTATAACCCGGCACTATAATCTGGCACTATAACATGACAAAAACCAAGGCGTGCATGAAGGTCCAACTAGAGAAACCCATGCTGCTGCACTGCATCAAACTCAAAAAAAAAAAAAAAGAACAAACAACCGATAAAACCCATATGAAAATCCACCAAGGAAAATCTAAACCCCCACAAACACATCACAGCCAATACACACAAAATGAACAACTGCACAATAATTTATGGAACAAATGAACAAATGAATAAAACATTGTACCTATTTTGCTCTTGTTTGTATAGTTTTTCCTGCATTGCTGATTGCGTTGATGATTTTGATGATTTATGTTCCTATTCATTCTTAATCATTATATGCTCTTATTGTGTATAGTCGGCAGCACATTGTGTAGATATATGTGTGTGGCTGGCAGCTTACCCGGCAGCGCCGCAGCCACGTCGGGTCGCACATGCGTGACCCCGTCGGGTGCGACGTGTACGGTAGGCACATCTCACGGTGGCCTTCCCGATACCCACAGTAGTCGATGTTCTGGATGCGCAGCGTGGTGCTGCTGCCGACGTATTTCTGGCACACGCGGGGAGGCGAGCCAGGCGCGGATGCGGGCGGGTGAGCGAGAGCAGAAGGAGATAGTAGTACAACAGATAGCAGTACATGAGAACAACAGACAGTAGATCAACAGATAGTAGTGCACCACTATGAGAACAACAGATCATAGATGCAGAGAGCGTAGTATACAAGAACAACAGACAGTAGATCAACAGATAGCATTACATGAGAACGAAGGAAAGAGATATACCACAAGGGAAAGAGACAGTAGATTAACAGATAGCATTACATGAGAACGAAGGAAAGAGATATACCACAAGGGAAAGAGACAGTAGATTAAAAGATAGCATTACATGAGAACGAAGGAAAGAGATATACCACAAGGGAAAGAGACAGTAGTACGACAATACAGGAGTGAAGTGGGAGGGGAGGGAGGGGGGGGAGGGAGGGGAAGGGGGGGGAGGGGAAGGATAGATACACAGACACACGCACGCGCACACACACACACAGAGAGAGAGAGAGAGAGAGAGAGAGAGAGAGAGAGAGAGAGGGAGAGAGAGAACAAAAGAAGAGACACACGCACGCACACACACAGAGGGAGAGAGAGAGTGGATGGATGGAGGAGACAGGGAGACAGATAGGGTGAGTGATTGGGTGAGAAATAGGGAGACAGATGGGGATCGAGACAGGAAGACAAGAGCAGATGGTTGCAAACAACGACAGCTGATATGATGTAGATGATATGCAGCGGCGATAGGCATGGGTTATAAAATGCAAGTAACCGTGCCTACAAGCAGACATTCAATTTAGCCAGGGACCAGGGAACATCATCCATGCCCCCCCCGCCCCCCGCCCCCCCGCCCCCCCGCCCCCCGCCCCCGCCCCCCGCCCCCCGCCCCCCCTCGAGCCTCGTATCCCATTCAAGCTAAGTAACGCAACCAGCCACCGCAACCGGCGCTTAATTCCTTTCTAACTACAACGTTTGGCCCAACCGGAGCTCGTTACCTAGTGAAAATAGAAACACAGTGAATCCTTTTCCCTTGTCAATATATTGCTAAATTGCTTGATTGAATGATTGATATGCCCCCCTTCATCCCCATGCCCCTCCCCGGCTCCCCCCCTCTTCCCCCCTCCCCCTCCAAACCCCTTTCCCCCCTCCCTCCCCCTCCCCCCCCTCCCCCCCCCCCCCCCCCACCCCAAACCGAGAAACAAACCTGGTACCCCTTGGTGGGCGCGTCGTTGATCCGGATCGTCGCCATGTGCTTGTCAATCGCTGCGCCATAGTGCCTCTTCTTGAGCACGCCCGAGCTGCCCACCACCGCGCAGCTGGCGAAGTTTCCCAGCTGGTGCAACTGCCTGCGGCCGTACGTGGCGATCCGCGGCGGCAGCATGGCCCCTTTCTTTATCAGGCCCCGCTTGACCGCATATGCGCGAATCGCGGGGTCACTCATGGGCATAACGCACCAGCGAGGCAGCGAAGGAGGCTGCGTTGTACAGTTGGCGTCGCCGGAGAGCATGATGGGGCATCGGCATGTGCCCTTCACACACATCAAGTGACGTCCGCAGCAGTCAGTCGTACGCAGGCAAGGGGCGCCTGCACCCCAGACTGAGCCGGGGCCGCATTTGGGGGCCGGGGGAGGGGACGCCGGGGGGCGTGCACGTGCCCCTTTGAGCACCCTGGGGGAGGCCACCAGGGGGGGTGTCTCGTCTTCCACTCCCGCCAAACCCTCTGGACCCACCCCACCCTCACCATCACCATCACCATCACCATCATGATCACCCTCGCCATCACCCTCATCATCACCGTCACCGTCGTTGTCAACAACCTCACGGTTCACAGGGCCAATCACCCCCCACCTTAGCCCATCATCATCACCATCATCATGACCCCCCTCCTTTTCCTCTCCCCCAGGGCCAGGCAGCACGGCATCCCCCCACGAGACGTGCATCGCACCCTCACGATCCGACACAGCATCCCCCCCCCCACGATCCGAGGAATCCCCCCCCTTGCCACGCGGCTCACTACCGTCACCCGCAACGGTCGCGTTTGGGCCAGGGTACGGCGCGAGGCCCGTCTGGGCAGCCGCTGTGACCCCCGGAGCAACCTTTTGGACCAGGTGGCCCAGCCAGGTGTCGCTCAGCCGCTCGATGAGCGACCTGCCCTTGGGCATGGCGCTGCTAGAAGACCCTGCACCGGTACCCGCACGGCCTGGACCAGAACCCCCCTGGGTACTCCCTGTGCGGGTGCCTGACTGGGCTGCAGCAGCAGGCGTCCCACTTGCCTTTGGAAGCGGCTTCCTAGGCTTTGGGGTGGGTTTCTTCTTGGCGTCCTTGCGGCCGCCTGGCCCCTTGCCCCCGGCTGGTTTCTTCTTTGAGCCCTGGGGCTGCTTCTTGGTCGCCTTGGGCGTTGACGGTGATGAGCTGGCGCGAACATGGCGCGAAGGAGCCGGGGACACAAAGTCCAGCAGGCCATCGACAGCCCCATCAATGGCCTCCCCACGCCCCTGGTCACCCTTGCCACGTGCCGCCGCTGAGGTACCACGCATGCCCATGCCTTTGCCCCCATCATCTTCACTGCCTTCATCGTCGTCTGACCCTCCTTCATCTCCCTCGTCATCCCCGTCAAGTTCCAGCGCGGCATCAAGCTCCTCGTTCGCTTCCGCATTCAAGACCTCGTCCCCATCCTCGGTCCCATCCTCACCCTCGTCCTCCCCTTCCTCAACCTCCACCCCTTCTTCTTCTTCCTCAACTTCCCCTTCATTTTCCTCCTCTCTGCCCCCCTCCTTCCCCTCCTCTGCCCCCTGATCATCCTCCCCAGGTTTGCTTTCCCCCTCATCGCCGCCTTCCCCTTCTTCCCCCTCCTGGTCCCAAAGCTCCCCCTCCTCCCCTTCCCCGTCCCCTTCCCCTCCCTCTTCCTCTCCGCCTTCCCCTTCCTCTCCTTCTTCCTCTTCCTTCTCTGCCTCCTCCTTTCCTTCACCTGCCTCCACACCACGCCCCCCTTTACCCTCCCCACCCACCTCCCCATCCGCAGGTGAGCCGGCAACCCCACCATTCTGTTCGCTTTCCGGCAGCTCTAAATCATCCCAATCATCCGCGGCCGGTGTTTCCTCCACAATCGCATCCATTCCGCCAATCCCATCAGCAGCCCCAGCTGTTGCGCCTCCTCCCTGCTCATTCCCCTCATCTCCCCCCCTCGGTTCTTCTCCCTCATGACCCTCTTCTTCTTTTCTTTCTTCTTCGTCTCCGCTGTCATCCCCTTCTCCTCCGCTTCCTTCCCCCATGCCCTCTTGACCGCCCCCCTCGCTGCCCCCCTCTTGGACACCCTCCTCCTCGGGTTCTTCCCAGATCCCTTTGACCCCACTCCCCTCCCCAGCACTCTCCCCCTTTTCTCCCCCCACGCCATCCTGCCCCTCGTTGCCTTGAGGCTGTTCCCGCGCCCCCTCGCCCTCACCCTCTTCCTGTGACTCTGCTGGCTCCTCCTCCTCCCCCTCCTCCCCTGGTTCGTGCCCGGCCAAACTGCTCCCCCTCCTGCCTCCATCCCCTCCTCCCGCACCATCCGGAGAGCCCCACCCCCCACCCACAATGGCCACCTCGACGACGTCATAGCCCCCGGGTGGCGCGTCCAGGAGGGGCTTCTCCCCTGCCAGCTCACCGACACCATCCCCGCCTCCACGGTCGCCAGCTTTATCGACAGCTTGCATGGCATCCCCGTCTTCTAGACCGCCAGCGACAGCAACAGAATCATCACCGTCATCTGCTACTAGACCGCCAGCAGCATCGCCATCGCCATCGTCAACACTAAGCACAGCTGCCCCGTCTCCGGTGGCCAACCCCGGGGCAATGCTGGATGTCACAACGTCCTCCCCATCATTAGCCCTGCCGATTTCAGCAACACCAGAAGCATCAGCAGTGTCATCCAACCCCTGGCCCTCCCACAGTTGCCAACCATCCTCAGGCCCTCCTGACGCCTGCTGCTGGTCAAGGCCCCAAGTGAATCCTCCCCTTCTGCTGGCAGACATGGGACTGGACAGACCATCGCTATAGATAGAACCAAGGTATCCTCCCTCGCGACTGCCTCGCGGATCCACACTGCCTGGTAATGCGTCAAGCGGGGCGCCCAGCAGCCGTGCGCTCGCTGGGATGCTCGCATCCTCCCTCGACGTGGCGTCATCATTTCTGACAGTGATGACATCATCGCCGTCCACCTCCCCCGTCCACCCGCGTCGCCGCGGCACGTCCGGGATGGAATCCCCTGCCACATACCGTCCCCCCGCAGCATGCCCTCTGCTCGGCGAGCCCGCACCATCATGCTCACGATGGCTGTGACCTCTACTGCCATCAAGAACGGGACCATCGCCCGTTATGCTGCCACCCAACTTGGCCGCCACGTCATCACCGTCAAGAGCAAGGCCGGCACCCATGGTACTGTCACCCATGGCATCCACCCCCCCTTCCCCATCACCCCTTCCCTCTTCCAAATCCGTTCGATCCACAGTGCCCTCCTTGGTAGCATCCTCCCCACCATCCCCACCCCCATCCCCATCCCCATCCCCACCCCCATTCCCATCCCCATCCCCATCCCCATCCCCATCCCCATCCCCATCCCCATCCCCATCCCCATCCCCATCCCCATCCCCATCCCCATCCCCATCCCCATCCCCATCCCCATCCCCATCCCCATCCCCATCCCCATCCCCATCCCCATCCCCATCCCCATCCCCATCCACTTGCCCATCCCCATCATCATCCATTCCCGCTGACTGCGCTGGCTCCAACCCCTCCCCCTCCTGCAGGAAGACCTGCCGCGAGGACCGCCCCCGCGTACGTCCCCCGCGGTCATCCGTCACGCCCTCCTCCTCACTTTCTTCTTCGCTCCCACTCGCCCTCCCCTCTTCGCCCGCCTCTTTCCTTCCCTCCTCCCTCTCCACTTCGATGGCACCTTCGCCTGCGTTGGCACCTTCGCCTGATTCTTCGCTGGAGGCTTCCGCTATTCCGTCCAGGTCCTCCTCGCGCAGGTCCTCAACGTCCTCCCCCCTCCCCCCTTCGCTCCCCTCCCCCCTCGCCCCTTCGCTTCCCTCCCCCCTCCCCTCTGGGCCACCCTCACCCACGCCACGTATCCCACCGGAATGACCCGCTCCCCCTCCCTCTCCCCCCCCACCCACGCCATCCTCTCCAGCACCCACATCCCCGCCTTCGCCAGCAACGACTGTTTCAAGAACTCCGCCGTCGGGGCCAACCACGACGTCCATGCCAGCATCAGCGTCAGCATCGCCACCAGTGCTGACATCCGCATCATCACCGTCGCGCAAGACAACGCCGTATATTCCAGCACCCGCATCCACGGGGGTGGAAACCTCTTCATTCTCAGACGAGCTCACATCTTCGGCCATGGACGTGTCATACCCGGTGGGAGCGGAGACCTCGTTGTTCTCAGGGGAGCGCTCCTCTTTCACGACCTGTGACGGCTGCCAGTCCAGCAGGACCACGTCCCGGTTCTTTCCGCCCTTCTCGTTCCAGTTGCGCTCCGCCTCTACACCCACCGCGTCCGCCTTTTCACCCACCCATCCATCCCGACTGGGATGCCCCCCAGCGATGGCAGCGGGATGGTGTGCCCGTGCGCTTGCGGGCCGAGGTCTGCCCAGGGGCCCTGGCGCTGACCTGGCGAGCTCGCCCCCCTCGGCACCGGCCCGCGACCTCAACCACTCGTCGGACGTCAGCACGCCGCGCGGTTCCGGCGGCTCTAGGAGAGAATGTGGGGTGGCCACAGCGGGATTATCATCATCATCATGATCATCACCATCATCATCATCGTCATCATTATCGTGGTCGGCCTGCGGGGCATCGACAGCTAGGTGGATGTTGGCAGCCAGACCTGGGGCTATCGGGGTGACGCCCTCACCAGGGTCTGACGGTGGCATCGTCACACACAAAAACAAAAACCAATAACAGGGAGAGGAGTCAGAGACTTGACAGGTGGGGAACTCCAGCAAGATTGTCCAGGCTTCCTGTTGCAACCGATCTCCCCGTTACTCAATCGCTACTCGATGGCAATGTGAATGAACGGAAAAGCCAGAGATATAGCCTTCAAACTTTGCGGCATTGGACGTCACATCATGCCCAATTCAAATATGCAAAAAAAAATTTAACAGGGTAAAAGCTATGTATAAGCTAGATGTAGGTGAAGGCTAGGTATAGGATAGGTCTAGGTAAAAGCTACGAGCACAGCAGTAGCAGATCGTCAGACAATTGCAGATGCAGCTTCGCTGCTAATAGGAACGCGGCTAGACCGTGTACGGGTAGTCACACGCGCACATTGTAAAAACCCGCACGTGATATGAAGAACATGGGCGCGAGGAGGAAACACACAGCAAAACGGCTTGCGGAACGTTGGCCGCGGAGCAGGATCATGGCTGCCAACGCCGGACAAGTGCCATTTACAGACTTGTCAACGACGTCGTTGGATAATGCATGGCTGTATGTGAAAGCTCACCTTGTCCTGAACTTTGGTACGCCTCGTACAGCAGGGACCCCGTCGTAACTAGGAACACGAGCAGGCACGGCAGGCCAACTACGAGTATTGTTCGTTTGAAGGGCGGCATGGTTCAAGTCCTTCTGGAAGCCAAACTATTAATTGCCAACGTCTGGAGTTTGCATGGCGCCCACGTCATTTATTACCAGACCGCGGTGCACATGGTATTTACCGCATGCAAAAGACACCGGTGGGTCGCCTCCATTCGGTCATCCCTAGCCCCAGTAAGCCATAAACAGCACATCTAACGTCAATTTCGTGTTCGCTTGGTAGCCAACGATCTGGCAGGTCAAATCCTGCCAGGAAATGCCTGTGTTAATCCCTAATTTTACTCCCGCCAGTACGATATGCAACTTGCGGTCAAGCCAGGGTTACGCAACTAATTTCCATGCAAGCATGCTGCCTCTGCCGAATGCATCTTGTGGAATGAGGCAATCGGCAGTAGCGCAGCCTTCTTAATTTCAGGATTCGCCAAAGGAAATCGTGCATGCGACTGCCGGCGTCGCATCCAAAGGCGCCATTACCAAATCAACTGCTATGATAAATGACCCTGCCACTACATAACACCAATAATTAGTTATTCGCCCGAGTCGGCATTCGGCAATAATAATAATAAATGTGGTCCACCAAATCTTCACGGAATCCAGTTTCCACCTTGGTATCTGCTGGACCGCGCCACTCAGGGTGCCAGTTGGAGCGGGCTGGCATCCCGGTAGTTATTATCTTATGCTGGCATCGCTGTGCGGGCTCGTGAGACGACGCACGACTGGAGACAGCAGACACAGACCCGCGATCATGTCCGTGACAAGAACAGGAGACGTGCGCACGAGCTGTGGCATTGTTTTACAAGCGCTCTTTCCTTTCCAGAGCTTCCATCAAGGCTTGTGTTCAAGAGAATAACTTGAATTTTTTTAAAGGAGGTGCTATTACGTTCTGGCGGTAGCAGGGAAGGCAGAATTTCCACAAACCGGGCCGCTTTGAGGCAGAGTGCAAACGCAAGGCGTGTTGAAATTTTGTTTCCTGGTAGGGTCTGCCTCACTTGCCTAGGAGAATGACCACAGACGACGCTGAGCAGACAGGCGGGTTTACTTTTGAACTATGCCGTCGGAATGCCCACTTGGAAAAGCTTGGTCTGTCCGGTCCTAAAGTCCTGAAGACAGGAACAACCATTGTTGGCCTGGTGTATAAGGTGAGCAGGCTTGTCCACTCGTTGAACGTTTACGCCTGGCTCTGCTGTCAGTGTGGACAATTCACGGTAGCATGTAGTCGGTGCTTAATGGCTGCATGGTTTGCAACCTGAATTCGCTCTATCTTCTTGCTAACCTTTGGGAGTTGCTCAATTTGCCTTGCTTGCATGCAACGCCGTGCTGCAGGATGGCGTGGTTCTCGGGGCAGACACACGGGCTACGTCCGATGCGATGGTGGTAGAGAAGAATTGCGCGAAAATTCATTACCTTGCTCCCAATATATACTGCTGCGGAGCCGGTACCGCTGCCGACACCGAGGCCGTGACAGGTGCGTCCCGATGGTGCACGAGCCTTTCCTTGTGATACCTGGCTGATGTGTGCGTACCTGACCAGCGGCGCTGGCAAGAAAAAAAAGCCCCATATCATAACAACTCCGAGGGCCTTGTCGTCGAATCGTTTCTAACTCCTTTTCTAGTTGCCAACCTAAGGTATCAACCTCATCCTGTCAGTGTCACCCCACTTCGATATCTCATTTTCATGTCCCGTTTCGATGGCCCTTCTTGCTGATTCCTTTCTTCTATCCTACGATATGACAATAATTTTTGTTCAATAACTTAGTCTTGATATTCCGTTTCCACATGGATCATTTACATCCCCTTGCGATGTTCCGCTGATGCGGATCTGGCAATCCCGGTGTGTGCCCACCAGTGGTGACCGAAGACAGAATTCCATGCACTAGGACAGCGTTATTGGAAGCCTACCCCTTTCCCTGCTCAACCGTCGGAGTAGCGAATCCTACGGTCGTGACTTGAGCAATTATGCGGGCGCATCCTTGCACGTCTTTGGACTGCCATGCAGGACAAGACGCGGTGGCAGAAGATTGTCAAGGCTCACACGCCAGACCCTGTGGGCAAGCCCCCTCCCCCCAAGAGGAGGAGGCGTTTTGATGAGTAGTGTAGTTAGGCTTTTCTGGACTAGATAGCTTAGAGTTAGGTTAGTTCGATTACGCGGCTTCCTCCCCTCCACCCATCCATCATGGAATATGTGCTACATGATCTCCCAACGGAGGCATGTTATAATTTAATTTTAATTTAGTTTAATCCTTGCACGCTTGGCCTAGCACAGGCCCTTACAGGCTAAACCTAGCGCAGGCTGCCCCTGCCCCCCCCCCCCCCCCCCCTTCTCCCCCCTCCCTCATAGCTGGCACCCGGTCTGCCTTGCTCCGTCTCAACTTGCCACCACAGCGCTATCCTTCCTTTCCTGACGGCTCTGTGCTTTCCTTGACTCACAGCTCTCTCGCTACTTGACTGACGGCTGTGTCCTTTTTTCCCTCTCGGCCAAGTCTTTATCGTCCTCTTGGCACTGTTCTCTACTCTCGGCGCTGTCCTTCCTCGAGTCAAGGCTCTCGTTTTTACTTTGAGTCGCAGCGCTGTTGCCGATGCGTGGCTGACCTGGTATCGCCCCCCCCCCGCTTGTCTGCTGCCGCTTGCCTCTCTGCTGTCCTCCCCGCTTCTATTTTCGGCACCAGGCATGGTCAGCAGTGCCCTGGAGCTCCACCGCTATGACGTCAACCGGCAGAGCCGTGTGGCTGCTGCGCTGACGCTGCTCAAGACGCACCTGTTCAAGTGGGTGAAAGGCGTGCTTGATGATGATCATGCATGTGTAGGTGGTGGCGTGTGCGCAAGGCGCGCCTGCTCCAGTGGGTGAAGCTGTGCTCTGAATCTGGGCTGTACGTGGCTCGATCTTAAGAGAGGGCTGCACCCTTTCTGTATAAGTGGGGGATGTTGGCTTGATCAACTACTCCAGTATGACCTGTTGGGTGATGGTTATGTGTGTCCTTGACATTATGCAAGCAGATGCCCCCCCGCTTGCATGTGCCAGTATGCAAGCAGATGCCCCCCCCCTTGCATGTTCCAATATGCAAGCAGATCGGCTAGCCCAGAAGCTTATCTGTGTGCTTGCACACGATCCTATCTGTGTGCTTGCACACGATCCTATCTGTGTGCTTGCACACGATCCTATCTGTGTGCTTGCACATTGACTTGCGTGTGTGCAAGTGCCCCCAACGCCACGTACCCATTTCTGTTTGACAATTTATGCGGCTCATGTGTGTTCTTCTCCGTTTACTTGCGTGGATGTCGGTGTGTGGCCCCCAAGCCATGTGCCAAGTCATGTGCTTGCATGGTGGCTCACATACATGGGTGTGCACATGCTTTGCATGGGCTCGATTTCCCTTTGTTTTTCTTATTTCCTTGCATTTGTCCCCTTGCATCCCCATGCAGGTACCAAGGGCATGTCAGCGCCGCGCTGGTGCTTGGGGGCGTGGACTGCACCGGCCCCCACATCTTCACGGTGAGCGGCCGCCGGGTGTCATGGATTGTATTTACTGACTGGAATGTGCTGTGCAGGCACCATGTGGTGGAGGTGTGAGGGCATGTGTTGTGGTGGTGGGATGGGGAGGTGGTGGATATTGCTGCATTTTGGGTGTGAGCACGTCGTTGCATCAGGAGCTCACCGTCAGTTGCTGCTGCGGCCCTCATACCCTGCCCTCTCACCCGCCATGCCCTTACCCTCCATCTCCTCAGCCTCCTTTCCGGTACCCTAGTTTCCCTCGTGTTCAGTTCTCTCTTTTTTCTGTTCCGTTGCCCCTGTTCCCTCCCTTCTTGCCTGATTTTGTTGCCTTCGAAACCGGTTGTGCATAGCCCTGTTGCCTTGCCCCCATTCCCCCGTCCGTTCCGTCGTCGTGTTGCTCCCAACCCGGTTCCCCTTCCACGATCCCCTTCCTCCCTAATTCTGCTGCCCCTATCCGTTTCCCCTGCCCCTGTTCCCTCCCTTCTTCGCTCATGTTGTTGCCACCAACCTGGTCCCCTGTGCCCTGTGACCCCATCGCGCAGGTCTACCCCCATGGCTCCACCGACAACCTGCCGTTTGCAACCATGGGGTCAGGGTCCCTGGCTGCCATGAGCATCTTTGAGACTGAGTACCGGGAGGGAATGGAGGTGGGTGATGGGGGTTGCGTTGTGAAGCCATAGCATGTGCTTGTCTGTAAATGTATCTTATAGGCGTGCATGTGGTATGTGCGGAAAGGTGGGTAAGAAGGCTGGGGAGGTCTTTATAGGTACCGTATGGGGCGTGGAAGTGTGTGATGGTTCATGTATATTCCCGAGAATGTATGAATATTGTGGTGTGTAGTGCATGGAGGTACGCAATCGGTACTCCTTCACACACAGATCTCGAATGATTTATCTAGTACCAAATCTGACAGGCTTGCATCACTCCCCTGACAGGAGAACTTTTGCGGTTGGACTGTAGGTGTCAGTTGGCGATGCCTTAGGATCAGGAGACGTCCGTCCTATAGTCAGCAAAAGTGGGTGCGAGAGGTCCCCAGTTCGATTCCGGCCTGGATTCATTTGCAGATCGCGTTTTCCGCGGACCGGCACTGAACGCAAATGGTTTTCACTATTTGCGGCGTGCCAAATCAGAATGTACGCAATCGGCACGAATGTACGTACAGGTGTGTGTACGAATATTCCAATGAGGAACTTGTATGGGGCGTGTGTCCGTGGGTGTACAATCCACACTGTTTGTTGTTTGCGCGCCCACCGAGCACGGGATTATTTTGCATCCATTTCTCAAGCATTCCCTCCCTTGGAGGGCGTTCTCGAGCATGCAGTCACATGCTCTTAATCAACGCATACGTGCGCTTTTAACTAATGCATACGTGTGCGGGGATGTTGATAGGACTACCCGCAAGAAAGAGGCAGCTGGCCCCTTAAGTGTTCCTGGCTACGGGTGTGCAATGCTTGGCCACTGGTGTGCAATACTTGTTGGCGGTGCATATGTGCGATAGCTGGTCTCATATTGTGCGTGTGCGTGTGCGTGTGCGTGTGCGTGTGCGTGTGCGTGTGCGTGTGCGTGTGCGTGTGCGTGTGCGTGTGCGTGTGCGTGTGCGTGTGCGTGTGCGTGTGCGTGTGCGTGTGCGTGTGCGTGTGCGTGTGCGTGTGCGTGTGCGTGTGCGTGTGCGTGTGCGTGTGCGTGTGCGTGTGCGTGTGCGTGTGCGTGTGCGTGTGCGTGTGCGTGTGCGTGTGCGTGTGCGTGTGCGTGTGCGTGTGCGTGTGCGTGTGCGTGTGCGTGTGCGTGTGGGTGCGTGTGTCGGGAGAGTCGTGCTTTGTCCTTGTTTCGATGCTGCCTCCTTCTGCATGCGCTCATGAAATGTCGTGTTCACCGATGGAATGTCTCATCATGCGTTGTCCTTATGTCATCCTTCTGCAGTGGCAGAATGTCTTGTGTTTGTTGCCTCCTGCGTGTTCACCAATGGAATGATTCACTATGCTTGGCGATGTATGCATATAACACGGCCGGGTGCCCCATCATGCCATGCGCGTGGTCGCTCGTCGCAGGAGGCGGAGGCGATGGCCATGGTCGCAAAGGCCATCCGCGCGGGTATCTTCAATGACCTAGGCAGCGGCAGCAACGTGGATCTCTGTGTCATCACCAAGGTGGGAATGTAGATGTACCAGTATAATCCAAGGTGGGATTGTAAACATTTTGTCACAGCTCCGTTGAGTTGGGTAGGGCCATGTGGCAGCATCTGCAATGTCCTGGCCATGCCCAATCTGCGTGCCCGTTGGGACCGTGAGTGCCTGTGTCCCTTCACGTTTCCCTCGACGTGGCTGGTCACCTGTCTTGTCTGTCCCTCACCCAGTCGGTAACCTTTCGGCCACTCACAGTTCGGTTGACCCTCGCGTGAAGGCCAAGTACCTGTGGCTTTCTTGGCTGCTTGCGACTCTTCATTCTCGTTTCTCTTCTCTGTTTTTTTAGTTTGAGATTACATTTTTGTCATTGCGGCCAGTGCTCGTGTCGCTTCTGCGTGTTCTGCCTGCTTCTGCTCTTCTGTGCTCTTCGTGTGCCTTGTCTTTGTCTTCCACCTGCAGAACGAGACCAAGTACCTTCGCAACTACGAGCTGCCGAACCCGCGGACGTATGTGCGGAGCAAGGGTTTCGGCTTTGCGCCGGGGAAGACACGTGAGTGATCACTGTCCAGACCCTGCACCTTGTTGCACGCCGTCTTAGGGTGGATTATCCTAGGCAAGACTAGCATGGGATGGGTGATCTTAAGATGTGGCGGCCCGGTGGATCACACAGGTAAGATGACTATGAGTCGTTTGGGTGTTCCCAGTCCGCACCTTGTTGCTCGCTGGCTATGTGAGGCTAGAGGTGTGGATCGCTCGGAGGCACATCCATACCAGAAGCCGCTCTAGCAACGTCAGATGTGGACTCAGCACTCGGTTCAACCATCTGGTTGTTGGACCCGCTTCAACAGGTTTTGGAGGGGCTGCCGCGGCATCGTGACATGGGCAGCGTGTTGTGGGCAATGATCTCTTTGGGCAAGCCTGCCTTCCTGCACTTCTTGGATGTATCCGACAAAATCTGTGCGCAAATGGGTTGGCTCGTGCTGTGGGTGTCTGTCAATTTCTTCGCACAGGTCTTTTACTAGTTAAATTTAGTCCTATGATTCCAGGCTGCCTTGGTATTGGCATTTTCTCCTCTGCTGAAAGCTTGTTAGCAAGCCATCAAGTCCATATGTGTTGTGTTTCCTGGTCATCCATGTGAAGATACGCCTGTTGCTTGTCTATTTGAATGAATGAACGGTTTGCCGTAAAGTCTTGCTACCTCTGCTCGATTTCTTTCATGTCTACTAATGCCACCATTGCTACCGCTGCAGCTATCGCTGTTGCTTCTACTGTTCTTGCTACCAGGACTTCAACTAGTTTTATCATTGTTGCATCCAATTCTGGTTTATCAGCACGTGGCTGTTCTTAGCATCCAGCATCTCATTCTGTACTCGTGTCGAGCTTTACAGGGAAAGGATTGTACAGAAGGCTGACAGGGAGCAGCTTGAACTAATTTCTTTTCCGTTGTGTGCTTCTTGCGTGGCTTGCTCTCCTCCCCTGATTGCATGGATTGTTTCTCATTTTTTTTCTGCCACAGAGATTTTGACCTCCCACGTCCGGCCCATATCCTCACTTGTGGACGTCATCGAGGGGGACGTCATGGAGACAGATTGATGCGATCCTTGGATATCATCTTGATATCATTCTTTTGATAACTTTCTGATGGGTTTGGCAGCACCAGCCGTGGGCACGCCTTTCTGGTGAAGTACAGTGTTGCGATGGTGGCAGCCAATAGCTGATATGCATGGCTGGGGCATCTTCTGTGCACCTTCAATTATGAATAGACTTCAATTATGTCAATCAGAAAATGCGACATTGACTAGTTAGCCCTGGCAGACAACCCCCACGCAACTGCGCGTGTGTGCCTGTTGCAAGGATTTTTCTTGGAGACAAATAGTCCTTTTCTAAGAGACAAGTACTCTTTCGAAGCTTTCTCCAAGTGTGACAATCATGTTATAGCTGCTGGGCCAAGGGAGTAATCCTTTCTAGCTTGTCTACTTTTATGCTTAGCATCATGCAAGTTGTGCCGGCCTTGCGTGCACATCGTCATATCGGAACTACCGCATGAAACTTTCATCGATCAATCTGTATCACCTATAGCTTGTGACCTGGCCAGAGCAGGAGGCGGAGTTTACCGGCTCTGGTAGACACATGACAAGTGGAACATGGAGTAAAATTTTCAGTTCCTTCCCCCCCCACAAAGCAAATAGGTGTGCCCTCACATTAGGGTTAAGGGACAGCCCCACATGGGAGAGAAGAACAGACATGCAAACAGCAGTGTGAAAAAGGTAGTAGGCATACAATTCAGCGTCTGGGACATGGGTAGTAAGTAAGTACTTGCGTGTCATGCGCAAAGGCATGCCACGGAGTAGTATGCTAATCTCATTAGAAAAATAATTACACAAAAGTTTAATTAAACAAATATCGTCTGCATCATCCCCCAACCGTTAAGCACTAGATGGGGATGTAATCCTCATCCGAGCTGTCCTCTACTGTAATGGCAGACGAGGCGGTAGTGTAGCGGCTATCCTCAGGACCAATAACCTCCACCTGCGGACTTATACCCTGGCTAGCAATGGGCCGCGGGGCCCGTGGGGAGAAATTAATTAATTAATTAAAATCATAGCTCCGTGGGGAGCATATGTCACACATAGCCCTGAGAAAGGGGCATCTATGGGTTTGTAAGACAATCAGGGCGACAACCTGCAGGTGTAGGATGTACAACTATCACCTGCTCTGGATGCACAAGGTGCACCTGCACCGCCATGATGGTTCATGCCTCCTAAACAAGCACAAGCACACAAGGCGGCTTGAGGAGAGGGCCTAGAAGGCCTGCATTAATTAATTAATTAAAATCATAGCTCCGTGGGGAGCATATGTAACACATAGCCCTGAGAGAGGGGCATCTATGGGTTTGTAATACAATCAGGGCGACAACCTGCAGGTGTAGGATGTACAACTATCACCTGCTCTGGGTGCACTAGGTGCACCTGCACCTCCATGGTGGTTCATGCCTCCTAAACAAGCACAGGCACCCAGGGGGGGCTTGAGGAGAGGGCCTAGAAGGCCTGCATGACATATGGGGTGGAAGGTATGTGGCTAGGCTATAGCTGGGGTACACATGGCCTCTCAGCAGAGAGTAACTCCCTGCATGGGCAAAGCATGACTCGAAATTGCTACGGCTATTGCAAGGGCGGGTGTGGGCCCGTCACGTGGGCATACATGGCCACGTCACTAAGCTGTCTAGGCTACACTACTGCTATATATTCCCTAGGCTGGGGTGGCTGGGGTGGCTGGGGCGGCAGGGGTCGCCTGCCAGGGCTTGTGGGCGACGTAGATGTCCGCCCCCTTCCAGTAGACCGGCTTCTGCCCCGCCTTCTGCCGAAGCTGGAGGTAGGTCGGCCATAGCTCCCGTCGCCGTTGTTGCTGCGTCAAGGTCAAGTCGTCGTCCAGCGTGTAGGCGGTCCCCCCAAGCCGCTTGCGACACTTGAGGAACTCCATCTTATCCGCCATGGTGTCAAAGGTGAGGAGCAAGGGGGAGGGGCCGGCCTTACCCCGCGAGCGGGGAAGGCGGGTCACCCCCCGCGGCTTGCCCTTACCAGTGATAGCCATGGGGACAAGGATTTTGTTCTCAAACGCCAGGGCAAGGGTCTCGGAGGTCTCGTCCTGCAGCGGGTCGAAGTGCTTGACTATGACGTTAAGGCTGCGCTTGGCGAGCTCGGCCTCCTCGCGGAGGTCCAGCGTCTGCTGCTTAAGCTGGGCGGCGACGGCGGAGGTGGTGGAGGTGGCGTGTTGCTTAAGCATGTCCGCCCAGGTCGGGATGGGAGGAGCATCGCCGGCAGGGCCAGCAGGGGCTGGCCGAGCGGCGATGTCCTTCACCGCCTGGGCAGTGATGCCGGCGGTGTTCTGCAAGCATTCGATGGCTATGGCATTGTCCTGCATGCGCTTGTCGATGGCGAGGAGCTGGGCGGTGAGGGCGTCGGTTGTGGTGGAGGTGGAGGCGAGGAGCTCAGTGGAGGTGGCGGTGGTGGTGGAGGAGAGGAGGGGAAGCTCGGCAGCCAGCGTGCCGCCCATGGCCGCCACATCTGCGGCCAGGGGTGTCAGGCCTGCATGACATATATATGGGTTGGAAGGTATGTGGCTAGGCCGAGCCTCCTTGAGGCATTTAAGCGCGCCATTCTTGCCCCCATGCAACTCACTGGTGAGCTGCAGATGTCGGCTGTCCGCCTTTCCCGCGCGCGGGGTAAGGCTGGCCCGGGACCTGTGCTCCTCACCTTTAAGTACATGGCGGACAAGCTGGCGTTCCGCAAGCTCTTAAATGCCGCAAGAAGCTCTCGGAGACTCGCTTCACGCTGGACGACGACTTGACCCTGGCCCAGCAACAGCGGCGACGCGAGCTATGGCCGACCTACTATACCTTCAGCTCCGGCGACCGGCAGCGCGCAGGGGGGAAGCCGGTATACTGGAGGGGGGCGGTCATCCACGTTGACCACAAGCCCTGGCAGGCCCCCCCTGCCACCTCAGACTAGGGAATATATACCAGAAGTGTAGATTAGTCAGGCTTAGCCTTTGCATGTGGCCCACACGCATTAATTAGTGAATTAATTAATAGACACGTGACTGTGTAACGTGAGCATGAGTCCTCAGTGGGAGGGGAACATGGGCTGGAATGGATTGTGTAAGCTATCTAGGTCCTAGTTACAGGGGTGTGGGCACCGCGGCCCGAATCGCTATGAATGCCATACTTGGTCACACACGGAGCCCCCACAGGCTTGGGGGTGGTCTCCTTCATCACTACTTGCCATCTATCCTTGCATCCCACGCGCATGTGCGCCCATAATGGCCCCCATGGATGATGCTTTCAGTATTTAGCCACGCCCTGCCTACAATGGGACCTCCCATGGATGATGCATTAAGAATTTAGCCATGCTATGCCTACTATGCAGGGAGTTACTCTCTGCTGAGATGCCATGTGTGCACCAGCTATAGCCTAGCCACATTAATTAATTAATTAATAGACACGTGACTGCGTCACGTGAGCATAAGTCCTCAGTGGGAGGGGAACATGGGATGGAATGGATGGTATAAGCTATCTAGGTCCTAGACTCGGCATGGACATGTGCTACACTAGACGTGACGGGCTCACCCCCGGGCAACCTCCTGGTTTGTCTGTAATATAGAGGCAGATGACCAGTGCGCAAGGATAGATGGCAAGTAGTGATGAAGGAGACCACCCCCAAGCCTGTGGGGGCTCCGCGTGTGACCAAGTATGGCATTCATAGCGATTCGGGCCGCGGTGCCCACCCTGTAACTAGGACCTAGATAGCTTATACCATCCATTCCATCCCATGTTCCCCTCCCACTGAGGACTTATGCTCACGTGACGCAGTCACGTGTCTATTAATTAAAATTAATTAATCCAGGTCCTAGTTCTAGTAGGGGTGTGGGCACCGCGGCCCGAATCACTATGAATGCCATACTTGGTCACACGCGGAGCCCCCACAGGCTTGGGGGTGGTCTCCTTCATTACTACTTGCCATCTATCCTTGCGCACCATCTGCCTCCATAGTACAGACACATACCTTCCAAACCATATGTCATGCAGGCCTTCTAGGCCCTCTCCTCAAGTCGCCCTGGGGGCCTGTGCTTGTTAGGAGGCATGAACCATCATTGATGGCGGTGCAGGTGCACCTAGCTTGTGCACGTACCAGAGCAGGTGATAGTTGTACATCCTACACCTGCAGGTTGTCGCCCTGATTGTATTACAAACCCATAGATGCCCCTTTCTCAGGGCTATGTGTTAAATATGCTCCCAACGGAGAGTATGATTTTAATTAATTAATTAATTAATTAATGTGGCTAGGCTATATAGCTGGTGTACACATGGCATCTCAGCCGAGAGTAGCTCCCTGCTTAGGCATAGCATGGCTAAATGCTGACTGCAACATCCATGGGAGGTCCCATTGTAGGCATGGCGTAACTAAATACTAGGGGCATCATCCATGGGGGCCATTGTGGGCTCACATGCGCGTGGGCCACATGCTAGGCTATAAGCCTGACTAATCTACACTACTGGTATATGTTCCCTAGTCTGAGGTGGCAGGAGGGGCCTGCCAGGGCTTGTGGTCAACGTGGATGACCGCCCCCCTCCAGTACACCTGCTTCCCCCCTGCGCGCTGCCGGAGCTGAAGGTAGGTCGGCCATTATTAGCTCGCGTCGCCGCTGTTGCTGGGCCAGGGTCAAGTCGTCGTCCAGCGTGAAGCGAGTCTCCGAGAGCTTCTTGCGGCATTTAAGGAACGCCAGCTTGTCCCCCACTGTGAGAAGCACAGGTGCCGGGCCAGCCTTACCCCGCGCGCGGGGGAGGCGAACAGCCGACATCTGCAGCTCACCAGTGAGTAGGGCATGGGGGCAAGAATGTCGCGCTTAAGTGCCGTGAGAAGGCTCGTCGGGGTCTCACCTGCCGGCTAGCTGGTCGAGGTGCTTGACGATGACATTGTGGCTGCGCTTGTCGAGCTCGGCCTCCTCGCGAAGGTCGAGGGCTTGTTGCTTGAGTTGTGCCGCGATGGTGGAGGTGGTGGAGGTGGTATGATGCTTAAGCAAGTCCGCTGTTGCACGGATGCAACATGCCGTTTGTGGTAAATATAAATTATCCGTCCCGGTCGATCGGCGCCGACCGTAATCCGGCGCCAGTGCCGAGGCCATAGTATAGTTTACAGCCGAGGCAATCCGTGTGAAAGTAAGTGCATAGAAGTTTTGCTGACGAACTTGGCCTTTGCGCCGTAGGCAGACCTAGCGCCTGAACGGGAGTTACGGGACAGCCAAGTGGCACTGCACATGCGTTATGATGGTTCCTACGGACATTTGGATATTTTTCAGGAGAGGCCTCTAGCCGTATGTACTGGTCTTTAATGTGTTCTAGACGGTTCGAGAAGCCCGTCCCCGCGGACCTCACGTCATGCCTGGTTGGCAGCGCCAGGCGCAGCCACCAACAGGGACGAAGGGACAAAATAGGAAGGCACGAGCTATGCCAGCAATCCGGACCTTGTATCGTAATTTACCACGTTGCTCTACAGATTATTTACCATCGCTTAATCCTGGAGTGTAAATCTCCTGTGGGCTCGAGTGTGAATCCCTCGCCTACTGGGTGTAAGTCTTCCCGCATTGAGTGTTTTAATCTGTGTGGTAACATTGTAATATACGAAACCGGTTTTCCGGGTTTGAGCTTATTCGTATTGTGTGACAAGTATTCTTAAGCCACCATCGTGCGCTGTGACGCATAGGAAGTCAAAGGTCTTTCGCATTCATTCTCAATCACTAAGGCGCTATTTTAAATAGCCATACGTGTTAAACTGGACTCGGAGGAAACTTTCCTAGTGGCCTCTATCCCGTCCCGTTTTTCTGTAATCTGATCCGGATCAGCAACGGAATTATATAAGGGCCGAAACCCTTACTAATTCCGCTTGCAGTAATTCATTGTGGGGTTCGGATCCCCACAATCCTAACTGTCCATACCCGGCCGTTACCCATATTGCGGTTCTTGCATGCCCCAACCTGGCCTTGTCCGGTTGACCTAAGGGATTCGTCCGGAAACGAATCTCCTTATATTGCGTGCTTTATAAGGAAACGCTTTGTGGGTTGCGATTTCACGCATTGTTTGGCGTCTTGGCCATTGCCTCACACCCTATATCTGGGATATATACTGTCAGCTCCGGCACATTGTTTCACACTGTACCAGCCACCACGCGATGCCGGCTGACGGTATTGAGCGAGGCCGGGCGACGAGAGGCCCATCGCTTCTCTCCTGCCCCTTCCCTCGTGGCAGCACTCGAGGCGGCAGAGAGAGCTACCCAAAATCACTCACGCCCGAGTAGTGAGCGTGGCTCTAGGGGGTCATCCCCAGCACAAACAAACCCCACGTTTGGGAGGGAATTCCTCGGCGGCTGCCGCGGTGCACCACCTGGTAGCCCTGTAGTGAATCCCCTTAATGGACCACCAAGTGGAACATCCATCGCGGGATTGTCGGCGGGTCCGGCCCTTGGTGTAGGAGCCGGCGCGGGGGCGCAGGGGAATAATGTTACCCTGCACTACGGTAGGAGTGGGGCCCTGCCTACGGTGCTGCCGCAACCTACATTGGCCACTTGGCCCAGCAGCGCCCCGGCGCCACCCTTGTATGATAGCCGATCGCGGTCTCGCCGCGCTGCGAATCGGGCGTCCTATCATGCGCCTGGACCCCTTGGGGCTAGCCCCTTCGGCCATGCCTCGCCAAATATGGCTGGGCAGGGCCAGGGCACCGCACGGACCGGTCGGTCTTCCTTCGGGGTCGCAGGGGAGGCGATTCCCCTCCCCAACTCAGCATACGACCGCCTGGCTCCGGGTGACCCACGAGCGCAGCACCCAGCGGCCACCGCCGCCCATCATTATGCAAGCCGCGCCCACTACCCACATGGGTATGAGCACCCGGGTGAGAATGAGTGCAGCCCCCCGGCAGGTTACCCGCGTGGGCACACCTCGCAAGGTGTGGCCGGGCCCGGGAGACCCGCGAGTACCATGGCCCATCATGACGATGATACTCACAATGCAGGGCGACTACCACCGTTGCCCAAGCTGTCGGATATTCCCAAGTTTAAACCCGACAGCTCGTACCAAGAGTTTGAGGCTTGGGAGATTGCAGTGTCTCAAAAGATCGACATCTGGGAGACATACAATCGCAAGCTCTTGGACGAGGATATCAAGGGCAAGCTGGTGTCCAGCGAGGCACTGGCTCCCGATGTGAGACAAGCTCTCCATTGCGAAAGCGCCCTGGCCAATAGCTTCCCCAGCAGCTTGGCTGAATTATTTCGGCGAGCACGGGCCAAGTACCTGCCACCCGACCAAGACAAGCTGGACCGGGAGGCTTTCGGGGCGTTCAAGCATGCAGGGGAACCTGAGCTATCGGGAATATATGACCAAGTTCGAGCTTCTAGCTGGGCGGGTTGATGACCTGATGGGCCCAGAAGCCTTGGCAAGGTTCTATGAGGGCTTGCAACCCGAATTCCGGGATGAGGTGAAGCGGAAATTCGCCCACCTCTCCTGGGCTCAATGGAACCTGCAGGACATCAAGACCTACCTAGCGGAGATAGCTCTCTTGGTGCAGCGGACCCCAAAACCCCGCGTGAATGCACTGGCTGGAACTCAATGAGCTGGGATTCGCCCCCGTGTGGGTGGATGAGCTACAGTGCGAGGTCCTGGACATTAATGCCTTCGACACTTCCCGGATTCAGTGCTACCACTGCAACCGCGTGGGGCACATCAAACGCGAGTGCCCTGATCTCCCTCCGCTGGACCAGGCCCCGCCTGTGCAACGCAACAACTTCCAAGCGGCCTCCCCGCAAATGGCCTCGAGGCCACCACCGGCGCGAAATATGCGCACAGCTCCCACTGCGGGTGAGCGTGCCCGACGCTTGCAACAAGCGCGCCAACAGCCCCGGCTGTACCAACAACCCAAGGCGCCCCCAAGCGCCTACCAGCAAGCTGGGCATGCCCTCAACCAACTGGATGCCGCAGACGCGGCCGAGCCTGATGATGGCTCTTCCGCGGCCGCATCCGGCCACCTGCGAGGCACACCGGTGGACGAGGGGCCTGCAGGAGAGGCGTTGGACTGAGAGGCCGGGAGGGCACTCCGGGCGACACCTTATACACTAGGAAGTCGGGTTCTGAGATTTTTCTCAGGAATCCTGAGATTTCCTGATTTTTTTCTCAGGATTCCTGAGATTTTCTCAGGACTTCCTGAGATTTCCTGATTTTTTTCTCAGGATATCAGGAGAAATCCTGAGAAACCCTGAGATTTTTCTCAGGATTCCTGATATTATATCAGGACTTTCTCCTGAGAATCTTGAGAAGTGCCTGAGATTTTTCTCGCCACACACTGAGAAACACTGAGAATCCTAAAAAAATCCTGAGAAATCCTGAGATCCTGAGAAAACCCGCTGAATCAGAAAAAATCAGGAAAATCAGGACACTTAGCATGGCACAAAAAATCAGGAAAATCAGGACACTTAGCATGGCACAAAAAATCAGGAAAATCAGGACGCTGAGCATGACACTTGAGAACTCTCAAGTGCATGAAGACAGGACACTTATGCAATATATGTGGATGCAGAAATGATGCAGTTGACACACATGTTCATTGGAAATAAATAAATATAAGTGTGACAAGCACACAACAAGTTACATCAATCCATCATTACATTATATTAGGAATATAATCAATCCCACTCCTCGTGTATGCAGCACTGTCAGAGTCTGCATAATTTACTACCACACGTTGCCTCTCACTTCTCCTTTGTGTGGGAATGCATGCCTCACCGTCGCTGCTCAGCGACAAATCACTAGCAATGTCATCAGGGCTTGATGCGCTGCCACTAGCCGCTGCCATGGACTTGCCAGCAATGCTCTTGCCACGCGAGCGGTTTGGTGCAGCGGCTGTGTGTGTTTCTACCAATGTGTCCGCAGTGCGCTTGCCACGCGAGCGGCTTGGTGCAGTGGTTGCTTGTGGTTCTACCAATGTGCCAACAGTGCGCTTGCCACGTGAGCGCCTTGGTGCAGTGGTTGCTTGTGGCTCTACCATGCAATGTGCCAACAGTGCGCTTGCCACGTGAGCGATTAGGTGCAGTGGTTGCTTGTGGCTCCGCAGCCATGCGTGCAGTGGTTGCTTGTGGATCTATGGGTGCAGTGCGATAACCTTGTGAACGACCTCGTGTTGTCATGTCTCTTCGCTTAACACACAGTGTCACCTTGCGCTGCAGGTTCATATCAGCATACACGTCTGTGGTTCTCAGCTGAGCACCTGCAGCACGGGGTATACGTAATACATGCTGGGCTGCACTACACGTTTCCTTTACCATTTGCCACGGCAATTTACAGTGCACGATGGCTATCTCAGGTGCATACTCTGGATCAACTACAAAACCAACTGAACATACACGGCCCGGGAAGGACTAAAGCATCCTGCTTGGGCGCTCGCTCCCCTAAAGGTATAAGCGTCGATCCCTCTAAAGGGAGCTCTTTCACAGAACCGACATCAAACAGAGCGACCTTTAAAAGAACTTGCCTACTCGATCCATCCTTCCGTCGGGGCACGGAGGAAACTATGCAGAATGTGTGTGATGCGGCCATACCTAACCCCCTCTTTACCATAAACCATTACTCCTGAGTTGCGTTGGCGAACAGTTTGTCGAAGGTCGGCGACTGCAGTTCGGTAATTGCTGCCATTGATGTGGATTGAGTCATGCTCGTCACAAGCAGGCTCCATGCCACACACCGCCGCCGTAATCATCGTGGGGAGGCGTGGCTCCTGGTTTTGCGCGATCCATTGCTTCAACCACGCCATGCAGGTTGCCAACGTGAACGAGCCGACGCCTGCAAGTGACAAAGGCGAATAACGTACATCACATTGCAAAATCAATTAAACATACAAGTTGTCCCACTTCATAAAATTATCAACATAGTGAAAAAAAGCATCTTCATCATTGCATGCACAACCAGATATTGCGTGTAGACAAGGACATAAGAATGTCACTGTGAAATCTAGAAATTCAACCACATTAAGCACGAGTAAGCAAATCAGAAGAATGCAGGAAACTTATGATAATCCTATGTACATGCGTTGCAAGATTACACCCTCCTTTCGGCTGAACTGAATTAAAATTACCAATGCGAGGATGTACAAATGTAGCATCAGTTTCTACAAGAAACTCACCAGAATTTAATTTCATATCCGCGCTCGTATGTTGCATGCTGAAGTGCAAATTCCAGGAGTAACTGTAAGGCCTCAAGCTGCTCGACCTCAGAGAGAGTATATGCTTGTTGACGAAAGCGCTTGCTCGGCAGAATACACTTGGACGGATCAGTTTCCAGAATGTCCCACACAGACGGGAAACCTTGACCCTGAAAAAAAAAAAACATGAACCAAATAGAAAAAAAAGAACTTAAGTACATGTTTTGCATACACTTAACCTGCTAGAAACACTCGCTGAAACATGGGAAATGTGCATGCAGCCAAGCAAACACGAAGTTTGTTTAAAAAACTTACCCACACAGTCTGGCGCGTGAAGTAGCTCAGGATGTTTAATGCCTCGAAGTCCATGAAGAAGTTTCCCATGGAGCATTCCACGTTCTTGTTTGACAATGGCCCAGAAGTAATCACCGCCATCTGGCGCTCACCCCATGTCATGCTCCTGCCATCAGGCAGGCCAGCATACCGGATCTGTTCCGCCAAGTGAGATGCAGCATGGACTGATCTTGACATTTCTGACGCTGGCATAACAAGTTAACGCCAAGCGCATTGGCGTGATCCTGATTCGGCATATCTCTGCGATTCCAGCGGCACCGGAACGAGTTCATTCCGACAAGTATCAAGAAAGTTATGGCGTTCCGACTTCCCGGTCGCGCGCGAGCGCGAGCCGGCTGTTCGTCTAAGTCGGACGTGAATATTTGCCGACGACATATGGGGTCGACAGTAATTCCTGGGCTGACAGGAATTAGCTAGGTGCTGAACCTACGACGGTATTGGATTAATACGTCGTACGCAGGAAATAGGAACCTTAACCTGTGGTCTGTTGGTACCGCAGGCTTAGTCCTGGGCTTCTAGGTGCAGATGCAATAATCACTGTGGTGACTGTGCTCTGTGGTCACTGTGCCTGTATAGCAGACCTACTGTATAGGAACTGGGCGCTGTACAGGTAGTGAATACTGTACCGGGAGTGTTATTACTGAGCAGGCCTCCAAGGCTGCTCAGGACTAGCAAGCACAGTGCACAAGTATATAAAGACTAGACCAGTGCCATTTGGGTAGATCTCTTACGTGCCCGCCATGGCGGTGCTGAGCCTGAGGTAGGACCTGGTGATGTGGACCCAGGTGGATCTCAGAAGCATTCTGACCGTGCAGGACTGGCACAGGATGGTCAGGATGAGGATAGGGCTGGAGACAGTCTGACAGGCACGACCCTGGTGCCTCCTGTACATAAGGGATCTGTACATACCTTGAGTGCTGATAATGACAATAAAAGATTTTCTCTTTTGTATGACATTGCCTCAAGGTTGCATACCATGTTTGGCCATGCAGCTCAGTCTTTGCAAGTTGCTAGACGGCTGGGAGGAAGTGAGTTGTACTCCATTTGCCAACAGGTTGCTCAAGCTTGCAAGTGCAGGCTAGTTGCTAGAAAGCCCAAGCAGTCTCATGCCAGATCTCCTATTTTGCAGCCAGGCCATGTGCAGGTAGATATTCAGAGAATCAGGGGTTTGAAGCTGCTGGTGGCAGTGGACAGATATACCAAGTACAAGACCCTAGAGATCCTGCCTGACATGGAGAAGCCTACATTAATTGCTGCTCTGAAGTTGACAAGGAGCAGGTACCCCGGGTTGGAGTTGTTGCAGTGTGACATTCAGTTTGAGTGCTGTGAGAACCTGCCAGAGTTTCCAGAGTTGCTGATTACACCCAGGGAGAGCCACGGTCAGCAAGGGGTGGTGGAGAGAGCCATCCAAGAGATCAAGACTGTGCTGCTGGTGGAGAGGATTCCAAGGACGTCATCTGCCATTGTGACATCTGCATGGCTACGTTCTGTGGAGGATAGGCTGAACCTCAGGACTCCCATGTTCTTTGGTGACATTGCCATCAATCCTCTTATGCTGCACACCAGGATGCTGCCAGCTGATGCTGAGCAGGCATGGAAGGAGAAGCTAGAGGCCAAGTTCCTCAAGCTGAGGCAGAAAGACAAGGGCTGGAGTGTCCTAGAACCTAACGTTGGACAACAGGTTGTTGTGTGGACTGAGGAGCCAAGCTTTCCAGGGAAACGTGGCAGCTGGCATGATGGGGTGGTGACCCGAGTAGAAGCCGCTGGCCATAAGTGCTGGGTGGCCATTGATGGCTCCCAAGCAGTGCACCGTCTGTCCTGATCAAAGATCCGTCCCCGGGGAGGTAATCAAGGAGACCTCTTCCAGGTGCCCGTTGGTGTACAAGGCGGGGGTGACGTGGAGCTTCCTGATCAGGGTGCTACAGCTGTATCGAGCCCTCAGGGTGACCCTGGCCCGGCCCCTGGGGTACCAGTTGAGTAACTCTAGAGCCCTAGGATCTGGCTCTAAGTTCCCCATGTCCGTCCGCACGCCTTCCGCTAGCGTCCGCTAAGCCGCCGGCTATAATCCGGCGGTCCGATGCGGTCGACCGGTCTAAGGGCGGCGCCTAGGGCCGGCGCCACCTAGGCCCCAGTCCGGGGCCTTATCCGGGTCGGTACGGACAGCTAGCTTGTCCCACGGTTACGGCTAACCGGATAGGGTTTGCTGGCTAAGACATAAACCAGTGGTGGGCCAGCTCCGACAGCAGTTCTCTGTGTTCACCTTATCCCAAGCTCAACGTGACCGACCGCCATAGCTGAGCCGGTCGGGCTTTAACTTGTATTCATAAAAATCCCGATGGCTTCCGGTACACGGAGCCGCACGGGCGAACACACAGATACGCCAAGTGGCGAGGCCGCAGGGTCCGTCCTGCCACGCTTTAGTGCGGACGAGGCCACGAGGTTGATGCAAACCCTCGTGGCGCAACCTGAACTGGCCAAGCAGTTCAAGCATCTGATGCTTGCTGCTGACGATGCACTGAATCGCGGCCCTCTCAAGCAAACGGAGGTGCCCGCTGATCTACCTGCCGACTATACGGCGGACGACGCAGCAGATTTTCTAGCTGCTCTCAAGCGTCTGCGCGATGGACGCGCAGACAAAGATTCGGAGCTGATTGGCAAGTTCCGTGCAGTATTCTGCAGTACAACAAAGCACCCAAACATTGCCAATCTAGTTCGCATTGCGGACGACAACAAACAAACCTGGGAAGTTTTTTACAACGGTCTAGATGCCCACTTGTCGCGGTCTAAGGAAGAGGCCGACGAGCAAGCCTTCAACGACTTCGAGGGCTATGCAGTTAATAAGGCAAATTTGCCCGGGGCTGCACGTGATTTCCAGGTCTTCGTGCACAAGCACAAGCTGCTAGATACTCTCAAGCCCATTTTCCTGTGCAATCGATTTCTCAAGAAATGCGACCTGTCGTCGGATGTGCATCTGACCATAGCGACGGAACTCAAAAAGAAGAGTGCCGTCAGTTTCGACGAGGGCATGCTGTATTTGATTCATGCTTCAAGAGTGCGCAGTCCAAGCCGGCTGCCTCGGCTGCTCTGCCATCCCTGCGCAAGGTGGATGCCGGCGCGTCTTCTTCTTCAGGCGCAGAGGCTCCAATTACGCGGTCGGAGCTTACGGCCATCCTGAAAAAGGTCGTCGGCCACGGCAACAACGGGGGCCAGCGAGGGCGCAAGCGCGGGCATGGTGGCGACGCCAAGCAGGGTGATAATCCCCCGGCCAAGCGGCAGCAGGGGGCGTCTACTGACCGCAAGCAACGCTGTGAGCGCTGCTTCGGACGTCGCCATGTCCGGGATGACTGCCGAGTTCGCCCGGACCTGGAGCTCGAGGACAACCTTTGCCGCAAGTGCCACGACGTTCTGCGTGGTCACAGCGTGGAGGCGTGCAAGGCCAAGCGCATCGTCGTCCACGGCACACGCGAGGAGTGGGCAGAGCGACGGGCAGCACGAAAGTCAGGTGAGAGCACGCTCGATACCCCTTCTTTTGCTCAATGCGTCACGCTGAACCGGGCCGTCGTAGAGCCTGACGTCGTTCCTAAAAGCAACGTGACTGCATCCTCTGTCTCATTCCGTGATGTGCTCACGCAATCCGTTGATGCTGCTCTGGCTCTGTCGCGCCAGGATCACGTGCTTCCTGAGCACGGGTCTACAATGCGTGACCTAAGCAATGTGGTGTCTTCTAGGTCGGGTGTGTACAACGCCGAGCGACCAAGCACTACTGCAGCACCCCAGCTAGATACTGGGGCGGTTGGGCCTATGAGGAATGTTGTGACAGTGCAAGAGAATGCTGGGCGGGCAGATGTTCTCGGTACACACCACCCTAGTGTGGATCTTCACATTGGCAAGGTGCTCACACGGGCGGCCTTTCGTGCAGCCTCTGAAGCTGCCCAGTTAGCCAATGTCACTACCCCAGTAGTCACCCCACCTGTTGAGAATCCTGACAATGCCACTGCACCTCAGGCTGTCACCCTGAAACTGTTAGCATACCAGATGCACCGTGCATACGGGCATGAGGCCCAAGCCGAGGTAGAGGGGGCACACATGTTGGGGGCACCTTTATACAACGAGCTGAAGAATGTGCGTGCTCAGTGTCCTGCCTGCATCAAGATCAGGAAGAAGTCGCGTAGGCGGCATGCCAAGACTCCACCCTTGGAGCGAGGGTACCTTGTGGGGGATGTCATGCACATGGAAGGGGGGGACACCTATTTCATAGTCAAGGATAGGTTCAGCAAGGCCACCTACATTGAGCCGCTGCCCCACATGTTGAGGCTGACCTGCACAGGGCTATCAAGATCAGCCTGGCTTTCTTTCATCCCGTAGTGGAGCTCATGCTAGACCAGCAGTTCCGCTGTGTGCAAGGTTTGCCGGGGATGGAGGCCGTGGTCATCGTGGGGCGTGAGGATCACGGCAATATGGGCATGATAGATCGCACTGTAAGCTATGTCAAGACTGTGGCAGCCAAGCGACAGGATAACCCACATGGCAAATCCTACGCGGTCAAGACGGCGTGGTGCAAGGAGCTCATGCATGTGTGCAACCATAGGCACGTGCTTGATGTCAAGGGCTTTGGGCTAGTCACGCCTCGGGGGCTGTCAGCGGGCACCTACTCACCCGAGGTAGTAGAGGCATACCAACAGCATCTACAGGATACCGCCGCCAAGCTGCGGCTCAAGGATGCCACGCTGCCTGATTTGTCTAGCGCTTTTGAGGTCGGGCAGTTGGTCATGTTCCACAAGGAGAGCTCGCCCAGCGGCAAACGGGGCACCATGCAGGGGCCTGGGGCCATCACAAAGTTAGACTGGCCGCTGCGGGTCATAGACATAGAGTGGAATGATCGGGTGTATAGGGTACCATGGGCATCGGTGGCAGGCTATAAGCAAGGGGATAGCATGGAGAGTGAGCTGGCAGCCAACAGGGCACTGGGGTGGGTAGTGAAGGATAATGCGCCTGTCGTAGCATCTGAGGTGGTACCCCACGGGTCGCTCCCAGGGGCAGACACAGCTACACCCCCCCCTCCCCTGGGCCCCAATATGACCCCGTGGATGGGTGGGATGAGGATGGGGTGGGTTTGACGGGACCTAGTGCACGTAGTGACTCACCTCCTGTGCTAGCCACGGATAATGTGGGAGGCCCGCCTAGCGTGGCCTCGCCGGAGGGTCAGGGTCCTGCCCATGCGCCTCGCCCACCTAGGGACCTGGCTTCAACGGTCACGGCCTTGTGGCGTGCTCAGGCGCTTAAAGCGAAAGCTGCATCAGGGGTGGCTCAGGTCAAAACTCTCTCACAGGGGGTCAGGCCGGTTAAGTCAGCCTTGTTTCCTACGTGTAGACCGTGGCAGCTGGTGGCTGTGGACACGCAAGCATCCGTGTCTATTATCTCTCGTCGGGCAGCCACCCTGTATCCAGTGCTAGAGTCGCCGTACAAATCGGTGACCGACTTTGCAGGCACTTCGGCATATCAAGTTACCGGGATGGTGGTGCTGCCGGTGTTGGGCATTGACACGCCGTTTCACGTCGTGGATGGCTACGAGGATGTGGCCTTGCTGGGCGAACCTTTCGTATCATACCCGGGGTTCTCAGTGTCCGCTGACTTGCTGTCAGTCGCGGGGGTGGGCAGCATCCCGCTTCGCGAGTACCACGCTCCATTGGGGGTGGTGGTCGGGCAGCCCGGCGTCGTGCGGCGCTTACCGATGGCGGCGTTTTCCACACCGCCGCTCGTCCAGTCCATCATTCAGCCTCAGGATTGGCACCCGCGCAGCTTCGGCCTCCACTCACACTCACTGGCGGCGGATAGCCCTGTGACGTGGGAGCAACTTGTCCTGGACTGTCAAGATCCTCTCAAGTTTGCTTTGTGGCGCGACGCGTTCATTCGAGCCAAGGAGCAGTGGCGAGAGCGCGAGGTCTACCGAGGATTGGAGAGTGTGCCAGCCGGGGCCACGCGGTTGCGGTTGAAGTTCGTGCTCACCTACAAGCCGGACGAGACCAACTCTTCGGTGGTGTTCCGGGTAAGGCCCGTGGTCACGGAGACGAAGGGGTCCTCCCCGCTGGACGCCAAGGATCTTTATACCCCTGGGCTCAACCATGTTTCGCATCGGCTACTGACGGTCATCTACTTGGGCAAGCGGAACGCGGGCAAGGACTACGGGATGTGGTGCGGTGACTTTCAGCGGGCATTCCTCCACAGCGACGCTGGGGTCGCGCAGCAAACATGGCAAGGCACCCGCTACGTGGTGAAGGTCCCGGTGGTCTGGCAGGATGGCACCATTGGCAGCGAGTATATCGAGCTGTTGACAGGGGTGGAGGGGCTGCAGAGCTCTCCCATCATCTTCCGCATTTCCGCGGAGGAGGTCTTGCAGAGCTTAGGGGCCACGTACCATCGCGCGGATCCTAACTTCTTTGTGGTCCCCACCGGCGTCCCTGGCGAGCCAGCCCTCTTCGTGTGGCATGGCGATGACTTCAAGCTGGTGGCACCTCGCACCTTTGCTACCCAGTTTCTTGCTGCAGTGGCGGCTAAGTTTCCCCTGGGCAGGGCGGTGGATCATGAGGAGGGTAAACCCGTGGTGTTTTGCGGCGTGCAGTCTACGTTGCAGCGGGATTCGCGTTCTGGCGAATGGGTCATGCACATGCAGGATAGCCGCAACTATGTGGTTGACCTGCTGGCCGACCTCCCGTCCCCGCTGTTGGCAACCCATGGGCCCTCGGTTAAGGGCAAGCTCGGGTGGTTGGCGGACACGGTGGCACCTGATTTGGCAGTGCTCGCTCGCCTGCCCGATGATGTGCTGGAAGGACTAGGGTCCATTCATGTTCGGCGGCAGCTGGCCATGACGCCCGGCATTGTGCTTCGTGGGCTCGATTGCTCACAGCCGGTGCACCTCGAGATAGTGACGGATGCTAATCTAGAGACGCGCACAGTCAGCCAAGTGCGGGCCCGCATGGGGGCACTGTTCTTTATCAGCAATGAGGGCCAGCCTGGCATGTTGTTAGATTGGTACTCGCGCTTGCACAGCCGCATTGCCACTAGCCCCAACACGGCTGAATGCCGGGGCATTGTTTCAGCTATCTCACATGGCATGTGGCTGCGGTACTTGCTGGGTTGGGTATTTGGCTCGTGTGGGTTCACTCTTCACTGGACTAGCACGGTGCACACTGACTCACAAAGTTGTTTGGCCTTCCTTGACAATCCCTATGCGCGGTCACAGGACGTTGATTACCTCGTACTCGCTGAGGCGGCCTCCTGCGTCACGCGTCTCCAGCACATCGCGGATGAACTCAATCCCGCGGATGCACTCACCAAGGAGGCGCGGGAGGCTGCCCCGCAGTACGCAGTGTTGCGCAAGCGCATGACGATGCAACACCCGTGAGCCACACAGGGTTACGGCTCGGGCGCTTTATGAATACAGCCATAACTCACCCTGTGTTGCTAGCATTCACGAATATCATGGTGGTAGTTTTTTTGCTTGTCCTGACCATACCCTAGCCACGTTGGACGGTGCCTTGGGCCCGTCGGCGGGTCACTGGTCCTAATAAATGGGTCACCTTTTGTCTGGTGGCATAGTTGTTTTTTTCTCGCTACTTATTACATCACTATTCATGTGTGATCACAAGGGCGCGGGTCGATACCGTGGTGATTTTGACGGCCTTGAGGCCCCCTTGAGTTCCCTACCTTAGAGGGTTTTGTATGGTCTGCATTTGATGTAATTATTTTGATAATTAATCAAAGAACAAAAGAGTATGTCGGAGTTGAGTAACTCTAGAGCCCTAGGATCTGGCTCTAAGTTCCCCATGTCCGTCCGCACGCCTTCCGCTAGCGTCCGCTAAGCCGCCGGCTATAATCCGGCGGTCCGATGCGGTCGACCGGTCTAAGGGCGGCGCCTAGGGCCGGCGCCACCTAGGCCCCAGTCCGGGGCCTTATCCGGGTCGGTACGGACAGCTAGCTTGTCCCACGGTTACGGCTAACCGGATAGGGTTTGCTGGCTAAGACATAAACCAGTGGTGGGCCAGCTCCGACAGCAGTTCTCTGTGTTCACCTTATCCCAAGCTCAACGTGACCGACCGCCATAGCTGAGCCGGTCGGGCTTTAACTGTACCTTCACATACGGTGGTTGGGCAAGCAGGCGGACAGGCTGCACCTCCGGGACGGCCCGACACCAGGCCTAGGGGTGTGCGTCTATCAGATATTGTACAGGCTTTGCAAAGAGCCAAGAAGGAGCCTAAGGTGTCCAAGCTTGTCCAGTTGGATGAACCTGAGGTAGCTGCCATGGAGATAGATACCAATGCACAGGTTTCTGTCATCGGACCTCAGCATACAGGAGAACTGCTGGTCGGAGAACCAAGTTGCCCCTGGGTGTCTGATTTCAGTGGTAGGACGCATCTAAGTGTGTTGGGAGAGGTTACTGCCCCTGTCATGGGTGTGGATGTGACCTTCCTTGTCCTAGAGGACTATGATGGCCCTGTGATTTTGGGTCAGAATTTTCTGGGCAATCCTGGGATTTCTATCAGAGCTACAGCTCTGAGAAGAGATGGCTGGGGGATGATTCCCCTAGAAAATTTCAGGACAACATTTCCAGTCAGGTGCAGGGCCAAGCCGGTCAAGGGTGTAAAATGGGGTGAAGGGGAGGTGCCCCCAGCGGCCAGTTTGGTGATTCCAGCTGTGTTGCACCCCAGCAGTATTGGCATAACTCACAGGAGCCTTGCTGCACACTCTCCTTTGACATATGACCAGCTAGTCCAAGAGATGAGCTCGCCTACTTTGTTTGAGGCTTGGAAGCTCGCCTTCTCCAAGGCATTGGAGGAGTGGTTGCAGTTTGAGTGTGCTGCACCAACAGACAGACGTCCCCCAGCATCAAGGAAGCTTGCTTTGAGATTTGTGCTGAAGAGGAAGGTTGTGGATGAGGTATCAGTGCCCCATGTCAGGCCTGTCCTGAATGAGTATCACGGCACGGGGAGTCTGCCAGGAGAAGAGCTGTACACGCCAGGGATGCTACACGACACATGGAGAATTTCGCTATGTCTCTACGTGGGGTTGCTGAACAGGGGAGCAGCTATGTCATCAGTGCTGCTGGACTTCAAGAGGGCGTTTTTAAAATCTGATCCAGAAGTGGCCAGGAGGGTGTGGAAGCAGGATGAGCCTTACTGTGTTGAGGTGCCTGCCATCTGGAAGCTGGAGCTGCATCAACAATTCCTGGTTATTCTGAAGGGCCTAGAAGGACTCAGGTCGAGCCCAATCATCTGGAGACTCACGCTGCAGGAAGCTCTGATCAGTGAGTGTGGCTTGAGAGTGTCTTCAGTTGATCCCTGTTTGCTGCTGGCCCAATGGGAGGGTCTGCCAGTGTATGCTAGTTTGCATGGAGATGATCTGCATTTGCTAGCCCCCACGACCTGGCTGAAGAAGTTTATTCCTGTCATCAGTGGCAAGTTTTCACTGGGCAAGGAGCTGTGGCAGGAGCCCAACAAGCCTGTAGTGTTCTGTGGAATGCAGGCTACCCTGTTCAGGAGGGATGGGGAGTGGAGTATCAGGCTTCAGGCTGGAGGAGATTATAAACAGACCATTGTGAAGGCCTTGCCAGAGAAGATCACCCAGGCTGCAGGACCTGAGTTGAGAGGCATGTGGGCCTGGTTTGCCAGCATCTGTGGTCCGTCTTTGATGGTCCATAGCAGAATGCCTGATGAGGTGCTTGAGGATGAGAAGCCTCGAGTCATAGCCCGATTGGTGGAGAGTACCCCTGATCTGATTTTGTCTGGGATTGACTTTGCCCAGCCTATCACCTTGGAGATCTTTGTTGACAGTTCCATGGATGCTCGCCAGGTTACCAAGGTCAGGGGGAGATCTGCTGCTCTGTTTGCTTTTTATCAGAGCAGGGCAAGTTTGTTCAGCTGGTACAGCAGACTGCAGAAGAGGGTCTGTATCAGTTCAGATGTGGCAGAATGCAGGGCCATATGCGAGGGGATCCAGTCCAGCTTGTACATAAAGGAGTTAATGCTGGAGCTGGCTTCAGTTACCCCTTGGACCTTGCAGATGGAGACGTTGTTGCTAACAGACAGCATGGGTATGGTCCACTTTGTTCACAAGCAGCTGGCCAGAAGCCGGGACCTGGATTATTTGTTGCTGAAGGAGTTGGCCAGTTTGGTTGACTTGAAGCATATCCCTGGCGAGGAGAACCCTGCTGATGCATTGACAAAGCTGCCACACAAGGCCCCAGCCCAGTACAATGTACTGAGAAAGCTCATGAATGCTGACTGTCAAGTCGGTCTATCTGTCTAAAAGCTGAGAGCTGGGTGCTTAAGTCTCTGGATATCAGGCTGGGAGCTTGATTGTACATAATCCTGAGCACACCTTGAGGGGTGAGACATGTCTCTGGTGTGGGAATGTCTGACATTGTCTCTGATGGAGAGATGTCTATCTGGGGTTTTCATCTCAGTCTGAGGTTTCCCCAGATCTGTGGTTTGTGGGCGGGGTTCGATTCCCTGGTGCCGTCTTAAGGCGGAGTTTCACGGACTGGCTGACCCATCCACCATGCTGGTGAGGTGGCGACAGGTCCCTGATTTTCCACGGTTGGAACGAGTATAGGAGCTTGTGTTTTGCATGTGCTTCGCGTAGATGTTGTGTCTGGTTCGATAAGGGGCAGCAGACCGGCGCCGACTCCCGTCTGGGGGTCAGCAATGTTTTCTGATGAGCTGTTGTGGGTGATCTGTGGGGTTTCGCCTAAGGTCCTGAAGGTTGTACATACTTCTCAAGTTCTTAGCTGAACACCTATGGGCTGCCACAGTTGGCCAACCTCTTGTACATGGGTAACACAACGAGCCTCCCGTGAAGGGATAGGGACTCATTGTAATTTGTTTGTGCTCCTGAACCAGTATGGGTGCTATGTACATATAATAAGGAATCCAAGCTGACTGTCATGCCCAGCGGGTTGTGACTTGTAGTCGGGGAGGATGTCCAGTACCAGTTAGCCTCTAGTCGTGGACATAGGCTAAGTACCAGATAGCAATGTGCTATCTGGGGTTTCGCACGTGTAGGCTCGGTCAGAAGTCCCGGCTATATGTGATTCGGCAGGCTAGACTATTCGATAGCCGAGTCCTGGTGACGGACGCCAGTACCCAAGTAGGATTGGCGGTACGGCGTCGCCAGTACCCACTCGGGACTGACATTGAGGTGTCAGATGTTGGACTAAGGTCCTGAGAGTCTAGCAGTGGCGTCGCGCCACTCAGGCTGCACCACAGAGCCCAACGGCCACTGTCGGCTGCTCCAGACGTGGCAGCCAGGCAGAGCGTTGCTTGTCGACAATGCTAAATGCCCTTGTGCACGTTGGGTGCGGGGCTTGTGATTTATTGTAATAAACACATGCGTTAGGCCATTGAGCATTGAGAGGCCCACTCGTTTATTAACTGTACCCATTGTGTGTGTTTGTATGTAGACTTGTGTGAGCTGCTACAGCTCAAGAAAAGAAAGGATTGGAGTTAACGCCAAGCGCATTGGCGTGATCCTGATTCGGCATATCTCTGCGATTCCAGCGGCACCGGAACGAGTTCATTCCGACAAGTATCAAGAAAGTTATGGCGTTCCGACTTCCCGGTCGCGCGCGAGCGCGAGCCGGCTGTTCGTCTAAGTCGGACGTGAATATTTGCCGACGACATATGGGGTCGACAGTAATTCCTGGGCTGACAGGAATTAGCTAGGTGCTGAACCTACGACGGTATTGGATTAATACGTCGTACGCAGGAAATAGGAACCTTAACCTGTGGTCTGTTGGTACCGCAGGCTTAGTCCTGGGCTTCTAGGTGCACATGCAATAATCACTGTGGTGACTGTGCTCTGTGGTCACTGTGCCTGTATAGCAGACCTACTGTATAGGAACTGGGCGCTGTACAGGTAGTGAATACTGTACCGGGAGTGTTATTACTGAGCAGGCCTCCAAGGCTGCTCAGGACTAGCAAGCACAGTGCACAAGTATATACAGACTAGACCAGTGCCATTTGGGTAGATCTCTTGCGAGCCCGCCTCACGTGTTTTGCCTTGACTTGGCAAACGCGTGTACAAGCCTCAAGTGTGTGAGCGCTGTAACATTATCCAATTTTAACAAAGCTCCGTTTCCGACCATATTCACACATTGCTGCATCGCAACCATATCCTTACATATTGCGTTCGTAAGAACGTTAACTTAACACACTCTAATGCTACCACCGCACGCACCATCATTTCGCCCACTTCGACTAACTGCGATTGAGTGAGACACCTTGCTGAAAATACAGCGTTAAAGGCCACAGACAGCTGGACAAATGCCGCGCGGGCATCCGGATGCAAACGATTGCGCAACACGATCGGCAAGAATGCTCATCTCTCCCGCCCGATTACTCTCCCACCGATGTACGACCGTCAGATGTGTGAATCCAACGGATCGACGGACAGGTACACCCGAGAACCGCACAGATGTAGCCGAGAACCGCACAGATGTAGCCGAAATCCGCACAGATGTAGCCGAAATCCGCACAGATGTAGCCGAAAAACCGCACAGATGTATCCGACAAACCACATAGACGCGACGCGAGGGATTGGGGCCGTCGGATGGTGGAGGCGTTGTCCCCAACCCGAGGGGCGACGGGTTGACAAGGGTAAAGGTGGCGCAAGCCACCGGCGGTGGGTGGGGGCGGCCAAGCGCCTGCGGCGCGGTGGAACAACAGCAACAAGTCAACAACAACAACAACAACAGGAGGGAAGGAAGAGGGCCAACAGACACAGGTACTTGTTCTTGTCACTTGTTTTCATCGTCTCATCGCTTTTCCCGTCAGCGGCTAGTCCGTGGTACCGCCCAGGCACATAGTGTGGGAGGCGGTCGAACGCCGGCCTTTTCCACCTCTGCATTCAACAGAAACATGGTATGATACACAGATGTAAACGATCACATTGACAATTTGATTAGAAAATTATGTTAGAGGCGAATTCTCAGAGTGGCTAAACACTGTCAGCCCAAATGCTCCGGCAAATCCTGACACTAACCCCATAAATAGTTATTGAAAAAATGAAAGGAAGTCTTACAAGCAACATGTTTACCCTAACAAGGGCACTTGGTTTGATGTGGTACACAGAAATCTCCGCTAATGACAGTGGACTACGTCATGGGATCTATGGACCAACACAGCAATTAAGCAATCTTGGCAGATGACAACATGAAACACTTTATATAAAATACCAACAAACAACATCCAAACTGAATTCCGATAAAAAAGCATATACACATCCACAGACATACCACGGGTGGCCGCTTTCTCCTCCGACGTGAGTTGACATGGTGGATGTCGAGAGTTTTTTTTAATGCTTATTGTCCGGACACCGTTCTTCGCCACTTTCTCCACCTCTTCCGTGGTAACCCAGAGCTCCTGATTAATTAATAAGGCCCAGTTGTTGCAGCCTTGCTCGAACAGCAGGGGTATGAGCTTTCCCTGCACATAATAAAAAAGGCCACAAAGGACAACACAATATCAACGAAACGCACAATCAATAATCAATCAACACTGAAGTATGTAACAAAAATTTGTCCCTTGCATATGACAAAGTTTACAAACTGCACACTAGAAAAAAAAAAGAACACTGTCGCGTGCTACTTACCGCTGGTGCAGTTGACTATCCGGAGCAGGCAGTTCGGGCCAAGGTGAAATTCATCCACCAGATGTCGAATTAACAGCTTGGTCCAGTACGGCAGCTTGCCGAATATTTCAGGTTGCACCCCCAACTCTTCCCGACAATATTTCAGGTACCCATCATAATCCATTTCTGGAGGGGCAGCTCCAGTCCCGGATGGTCGCGCAGGGTCACCTTCCTTCAAAAGCGTAGAGTGCCCTAAGTACACAAGCTTCCCATTGGAAAAAATCGGGGTTCTTTGAACGGAGTTTCTTCTATACGTGAATGCGGGAACAAGAGGCCGCTGGATGAGCGGCTTATAGGTCGTAGTGTTTACTTGTAGCTGTTTGGCTAGAGCTTTTGTGATTAGTAGATGCAATATAGTGCATGGTTGAAAAATGAATTAAATAAAATGTGCGTTCCGCGCTTGGGTTGATTATACCCGGGCGGAACGGGGCGTGAGGTGCAGTGCCCCTGAAAAGAACAACCTACGCATTATTTAATACTAGCCGTGCAGATTCGGGATATTCTACCCCCGGTCTGTACGGTTAGCGTCTTACTAGCATCCACTGAACATAAGGGTTTAATGACGTCAGTTAGCTAGGGATAAGGGAGGTTTTGCGACTAAAAGCCGCTCTGGCTGGTTTTGTCGGCTTCTTTCTTTGCTCGTTGTCGTTGCGGCGGCAGCCGCAGCTATGGGTGCTGCGGAGCAAAATCCCAAAAGCACTGGTTGCACTGGCCACTTGGCCAGTGGTGAGACTTCCAGTTGTTAACCGGCCAGGCGCAGTTCCTCGCCCGGTTAACTAAAAGAAAAGAAAATGATTACCTCCGGTCCGCACCTTTTCCCCAGCTTGGGGTCTTTGGTGGGCCGGATGCCGTGACAGGTGCTCAACTGTCGCTTGGTCGGCCCAGTGCGCGAGCTGGTACTCCGTACCTGGGGATGCTTGCACCCCGGGTTGGAGCCGGATGGCTGGCACTGGCGACCCGTGTCTCGGTCCGCGGCCTGCGGCTTTTTCTTCGGAAATTGCTGCTGGCGGCCAGCAAACTTTGCAATTGCCTTCCGCCGAGGGGGGGGTGGTTGGGGCTGGGAACGGCGATGGGAAAAGCGCCTAAGCTAGAAATTTTTTCCCCACGCATAGAAACCTCGGGGGGGAATGCGGTCTTGGCTGAACGGACTCTCGTTCAGCCAGGTGCCTGGGGCTGTGGCCTCGGGCATCCGGGCTGGCGGGGCCTGGGCTAGGTCCACGTTTTTTCTCGAAGCACCCCGGGTCTATGGGGAGACGGCCATAGCGGTACCGACTCGGGGCCCCGAGAGGGGTCATGATAGGCTGGCCGTGCGCAATCGCAGTGCAAATGCGCTGGGCCTTTTTGGGCCTGGCCATGCATCCACAGCCGCCGGGCACACGCCTCCCGATCGATGTGGGGGGGCTCCCGTTTTGCGGCAGGGCGGTCACTTGTGACAACGAGCAAGGTGGAGTGCGGCTTCAAGGGAAAGCCAGGGCGGGGGTGATTGGGCAACGTACTTCATGAAGGGCCTTGAACGGCGTGCCTCCGGGCATGTCAATTAGTGTCACATGTATGCTTCCACTTATTGTTTTAATGAAGATGCTGGTTTTTGTGGGAGCTACGTGGGACATGAATCGGGGTTCTTTGAACGGAGTTTCTTCTATACGTAAATGCGGGAACAGGAGGCCGCTGGATGAGCGGCTTATAGGTCGTAGTGTTTACTCGTAGCTGTTTGGCTAGAGCTTTTGTGATTAGTAGATGCAATATAGTGCATGGTTGAAAAATGAATTAAATAAAATGTGCGTTCCGCGCTTGGGTTGATTATACCCGGGCGGAACGGGGCGTGAGGTGCAGTGCCCCTGAAAAGAACAACCTACGCATTATTTAATACTAGCCGTGCAGATTCGGGATATTCTACCCCCGGTCTGTACGGTTAGCGTCTTACTAGCATCCACTGAACATAAGGGTTTAATGACGTCAGTTAGCTAGGGATAAGGGAGGTTTTGCGACTAAAAGCCGCTCTGGCTGGTTTTGTCGGCTTCTTTCTTTGCTCCCCACCCACCCACCCTTGTCTTGGTTGCCTCTAGGGCAACGTACTTCATGAAGGGCCTTGAACGGCGTGCCTCCGGGCATGTCAATTAGTGTCACATGTATGCTTCCACTTATTGTGAAGATGCTGGTTTTTGTGGGAGCTACGTGGGACATGAAAAGTTGCTTCCCATTCTGGCCCATGTAACATGCAGCCGCAGTATCCAGCATTAAATTAAATTAAATTAAATTAAATTAAATTATAACATGCCTCCGTGGGGAGGTCATGTAGCACATATTTCATGATGGATGGGAAGCCGCGTGATCGAACGATCCTAACTCTATCTAGAAAATCCTAACTGCACTACTCATCAAAACGCCTCCTCCGCTTGGGGGGAGGTGGCTTGCCCACAGGGTCGGGCGTGTGCGCCTTGACAATCTTCTTCCATCGCGTCTTGTCCTGCATGGCAGTCCAAAGACGGGAGAGAGAGTGGATGCGGTGCTCAAACTGGGCTGGGACCACTAGGTCGGCCAGCAACATCTGAACGTAGTTCGTGACAGGTTTCCCTACCCTTTTGGGAATGTCCTTGGGGCCAGGCCAGGTCAGAATGTGCCGCCCTGGCTGTCCAAGCCGCTGGGGGCCGCCGGCCAGACCGAGGGTGGTGTCGACCTGGCTGGTGCGTGCAAGGTGTCCTACAAATGCTATCCTACGCTGCCTAATCTCGTCCGAAACACGAGGCATGCCATGATACAAAGACTCTGATGACGGACGCTCGGAAAAACCTACATTAAGGACCTGCCGGAGCATCCTGTAAACTGTGCCGTCGAGCCGAGCTGCCAGTTTGGGTGGGAGGGTCCACGCCTCGGCGCCATACGTGAGCACCGTGAGGACGAGGACCTTGAAGAGCATGCGCTTGCGGTGCCCGTTAAGGCCCTTCGAGCGCCAGTAGGGTGTGAGCGAACGGAGCTTGGCCCAGGCAAGGCCGATGCGGGTGTCCACATCGTCGGCGGTGTCAGGAAGCCAGCTCCCCAACAACTTGAAGCGGTCGCGGAACGGGACCTCCGTCCCGTCGAGCAGGCGCGGCAGCGGTGGTTTACTGGATGCCCCTATCACCATCGCCTCAGTTTTGACACTAATCTCCAGCCCCACCGCCCGCGCCTCCAGGCCCAGGCAGTCCAGCCAGTATCCAGCATCTGGGATGTTTAGTGACTTTGCAAAAGCTGGGTAGTCGTGGATTACCCACAATAGGAGCGCCTGCAGGCGCACAGGTTGTAACTGGCCGCCCTGGTCATCCACGATGTCGCATACATAAAAACCATTCCACATCGCCACAAGCTCATCAGCCGCCAACTCCCAGTACACCTGCATTCTTTTTGGAGCCTTGCCCTTGGCGGCACTTATCAGCAGAACCATAGGTGAGAAGTTCTTGTTGACAAATACCCACTCAGGTAAATTGTAGCAAGCCATAAAAGCTGGCCAGCAAGAATAGTTTCCCATAATTAAGCTACGCGGACACACTCCGTCAACCGCCATCCCGAATATAAGATTACGCAGCTCAGTACGAAACTGCGGGTAAAGATTTTTTACATGTTGTACAGCCGGACAGTCTGCAAAAAGAAACAGGCAAGGAAAGAACAAACCACAGAGAATGCATTGAAGCAACGGTAAGAAATACAGATACATCACTTGACACGACACTGACCTTGCCAGGCGAGATTCAATAGCAAGATTCAGGGTTACTAACGTTCTAGCTCTACATACCAAAGTAACGCGGCGTTGTGTAACTCTATCGGCAAGCAAAGATAAAAAAAAACCAGCAATGGCCAGATGTAGAGGCTATGGATTACGAACCTTTGACTCTGTCGACAGTCCGCGTCGGCGAATCTGCATCCTTGTTTTCTTTCTCTCCTGCATACCTCAGTGCCATTGACATCTTCTCCATTCTGAACCAGCCCCGAACCCTGTCCAGCAAAGAAAAAAATCTGACTTGCCGATAGAAACAACAACAACAACAACAACAACAACAACAACAACAACAACAACAACAACAACAACAACAACAACAACAACAACAACAACAACAACAACAACAACAACAACAACAACAACAACAACAACAACAACAACAACAACAACAACAACAACAACAACAACAACAACAACAACAACAACAACAACAACAACAACAACAACAACAACAACAACAACAACAACAACAACAACAACAACAACAACAACAACAACAACAACAACAACAACAACAACAACAACAACAACAACAACAACAACAACAACAACAACAACAACAACAACAACAACAACAACAACAACAACAACAACAACAACAACAACAACAACAACAACAACAACAACAACAACAACAACAACAACAACAACAACAACAACAACAACAACAACAACAACAACAACAACAACAACAACAACAACAACAACAACAACAACAACAACAACAACAACAACAACAACAACAACAACAACAACAACAACAACAACAACAACAACAACAACAACAACAACAACAACAACAACAACAACAACAACAACAACAACAACAACAACAACAACAACAACAACAACAACAACAACAACAACAACAACAACAACAACAACAACAACAACAACAACAACAGCCAGTACGGCGCCGCGCCGCGCTGACCCCGCTGCCGGCAGGGTCATTTGCTGCACCAAAAAGCCAGCCCGCCACACGTGGCCGTGCCAAGCCCAATGTTAATTGGCTTAAAGCCACACATTGGCCGAGTAAACTGAAGTTTTCATAGTTCGAAACGCCACAAGTGCCTAGCGCCACTAGTAACGAAAACCTTAAAAACAACACTGGTTATAATCATGCAACTGTTTGATATCAGGCTTGCTTTGCAATGGTAGTCTCACATAATTGATCGCTGAGTTGATCTTGATTATTCTCGTGCCCCCGTCGGGGGACCACGCAGCACTGAATTCCCCAATTAAGTTATAGTCCAGGCGTCTCCCCAAGACGTCAATGAATGAATAAATAATGACTTAATTACACACAGGTCGTGAGGGTGAGATGAATACAACCCCAACTCCGGTCACTGTGTCATGCTCATGCCTGTGCCCTAGCCTTTGTATAGCGGCCATGCTGATCTTCCACCCCAGGCCAGGCCCTCCTTGAGCTCTGAGAGATCATGGTGGTGCAGGTGCCTTTGTGCACCTAGAGGAGGTGTAGTTTACATCCTACCCTTGCAGGAAGTAGCCTATAATGTATTCAAAGCCATATGAAGTGAGGCAACTATGCCTGGACGCATGGCGATCCAACGCCGTGGAAGGACTAGGGTAGTCTGAGAGGAAAGACGCAAAGGCCGCGTGGCTATCTCTAGGTAGACCTGCATTAAAAGCCATATGCCCCTTCTCAGGGATATGTGCTACATGTACTCCCTGCATGGCAACGGAGCTATGTCTTGCATATTAATCTGTCTTGCATATTGCATTAACTGAGACAACTGTTACATTTGTGCGGACCACAATACAACAGTTGGGACATGTCATGCTGGCAAGGATGATGCCCTGCGCTGCCTATGCAGAGAGTGAAGAGTCACAGGGTTTTCGCACTCGGGTTTTTTTCGGTCGAATTGTTTGGACGCTCCGGCGAAATTCGGCGGACTTTCGGCCAAAAGTGGTATGCGCCGGAACAGGGCCGTGCACGCGCCGGGCCTGACACGCTGTACGGGCTGCGAAAAAAATGGCCAGTTTTTAACGGCTGTTTCCCTGGGCTGGTCAGACATGTTCAGAATTGGGCATGCGAACCTGATGCGAAGGGAATTTTGACCGTCCAGGTGGACGCATCCTATTGGGTCGGACAAGTAAAAATTTGTGGCGCGGCGCCCCCCCGGCCACAAATGGGGTGGAATTCCAGTGGTATTGGGTGGTAGACCCATTTGGGGGTCTACCACCCAATACCACTGAATTCCAACTGATTTGGCCAAATTCAGTGGTGTTACGGTGGATCAACGGAAATGACCCGTTTTTCCGTTTCGGACCGGAAAAACCCAGTGTGCAAAAGTTTCGTCGAATTTTTCCCGGCCAAAACGGAAATTCGACCAAAAAAAACCCGAGTGTGAAAACCCAGTCACTCTCTGCATGTCAGAGTTGTCCGCATAATTTACCACAGCACGCTGCCTCTCACTTCTCCTTTGTGAGGGAATGCATGCCTCACCGTTGCTGCTGAACGACGAAACACTAGCTATGTCATCAGGGCTCGATGCGCTGACACTAGCCGCTGCCATGGACTTGCCAGCAGTGCGGCTCTTGCCACGCGAGCGGTTTGGTAGTGCAGCGGCTGTGTGTGGTTCTACCAAACGACTTTGAGAAATATGTGCCTACTCCATGGCCCCACGTGAGCACGTGCAAAACTCAAGGTATTGAAGAGGCCGCTATCAGCTCACATCAATCGGAGCACTACAGAACAGCATTGGGGCAACTACAGAACAGCAACCCGCGACCTTCAACCATCTTTATGTCATCGCAGCTCCGTCCGGAGTCATGGTTCATGGCGGCCGCAAAGACGGGGTTCGGTATTGGCGCAGCATCACTTACATTCTGCAAGCGCCCCCGCTACTTGCCCCGATGGGGCCATGGAGTAGGCACATACTTCTGAAAGTCGTTTGGTAGAACCACACACAGCCGCTGCACTACCAAACCGCTTGAAGGCGGGTCAGAGCTAGTGATATACTATCTGAGCAAGTGACTTGACTACTAGTGCGAATCCCAAAGTGGAAATGCCGTGTCTATTCCGGCCTAACATGGCTGATGAAGGCGTTTATGGAATGGTGCGGCTAGGTGCAGGGTTGTGTTGCCTAACATGGCTGCTGAAGGCGTTCATGGGTGCGGCTAGGTGCAAGGTCGCGTTGCCTAATCGCAACCTTTCTAAATTTTTCGCTCGTTGGACCAACGGTCTACCAGGTAACGGTTAAGAGAGGTAGGGCGCGAAGTTGAAAGTTTGGAACGGCACTGTCGTCATGCGGCTATTTCACGGCACCATAACGGCCTTTATTTCAGTTATGTTCAGTTCAGTTTATTCCCACGCCGGTTTCCTAGCCTTGCCCGTACCGGCTTCGGAATAAACGGATGCCGGCACCGTATCCTTGTTCCAATTTTTGACAGGCAGGTACTACTTCTATAAAGCCCGAACTAAGAGCTCTTTTGTAGAATGTTCTCACTAGCTTTAGTGACTTTGCGTTAATAATTGTCGGCTGTCAGTCTGTCAGCCAACAATCAGAAATCATTGTCGCACTTTATAACCTGCTCCAATGGTTGTCCGGCAAAGTCAGGACCAAGCGTTTTCTAGGGTCTGGCAGGACGGCGGTTTTTTAAATGCCTGTGGCTTTCATTGCATGGTGAATACTAGTTACTGTACCTGTAAATTTATCGGCAGTTTGCGGCTCCGACCGTTCTAAAAGGCTTTGAGACGAGTAGTAACCAGTGGAAAGGTAAGATGTCATGACAATACGGAAGATCGCTTGGCTGGAATCACTCGAGACATTCCGCCTGCCGCTGGCTACGGATGTGACCTATAATCTTTTTTTTTGCGCAAATTCAAAAAAACGCGTTTGACGTAGCCCTGGCCGTTGTTCGCAGTCAAGTCAGTGCTGGGGCTAGCGGGCAGTGAGGGCACATACACGCTAGCTCGAGCGATGGGGCAACCGATTTCCATACGTATACGTAACCAATGAATGCAACCACCGAATAACAAGCGCTGCAGGTGTGGCAGCAGGGGTGGCAGCGAGAACCGCACAAGAAGCGGTTCTAGTAGCGACGACATGTGAGTGACATAAGTAACCGGGAGAACAAACAGAGCGAGATTCTGGAGCTATCCAAAACCTACAAGGCCGTCATGGACAGGCTGTGATCGAAGAGGAATGGAGCCGAGAAAATGAGCAACTGCGTAGCTGAGCAAGGATACTTATGAGAATTGCTTGGCAGGTTGCATTGGAAGGCCCATAGACCGCAAAAGCGGCATTCTGAGCAAAAGCTGGTTTCTTAGTATAGCATGAACTCTGAATACTTGATTTCTTGTCCTCTTACATGCGTGGTCAATTTCATGAAGATGACCATCATGAAGTACCGTCCTTGGGCATTTTTGTGCGTACAACATGCCCGTTTGTTGTCAAAGCACGTCCATGCAGACCTGAATCCCATGCAAGCCCCAAGCGTCAATTGCGACTATGTTTGCAAAGGAAAAGCATCTAGCTAGACGTGTTCTGATGAAGCCAGTAAGGTCAAATGTTTCATGGTGCTTCCTCATAAGCCACATAGTAGATTAGATACTAACTTGGTTGGTCCATGCGTGAGTATGTGCATGTTGTCATCAGTTTGCTACCTACTTTTTGATTACCTTGCCTACTTACTAGCTTTGTTATTGAAGGTATTTTCCTAATTTTGCACTGGAATTCATTCCTTACATCACTACTATTCTTTCTCCCCTTTGCAATCGCAACAGGAGGGACGGAATGTTATCTTCTCCGCGGTCATGAGGTTGTCCCTTCTGCGTGGTAAGTGTCATAAAGTTGATTAGTCCCTTGGTCCCTCACTTGCTCCTTGCTTCCTTGCATGCTTGCTTGCTGAGTTCGATAAACCCCTTGCTTCCTTGCATGCTTGTTTCCGTCTTTGCGTGCTTGCTTGCTTCTTTGCGTGGTTGCTTTCTTCCTTGATTAGGCCCTTGCTTGGTTGTTTAGCCGCTTGCTGATTTTGATTAGTTCCTTGCTTTATTCCCTTGCTTCCTTGCATGCGTGCTTCCTGAATGTACAGTACCAACCCGCGGTAACGCAACTAGTTACGCAACAATGGTACTTTCCACGGCGACCGATCGAATGTTTGTTGCGTAACTACCAAGGACCGATACGGCCCAAAGTGGTGGCGAATTTCGTACTTGAAGTTCCGCACGAGACAGACTGACTGACTTGTTACGAGCTGACCACCGGCCCAACACGTAATGTACCTACAGAAGTACAGAACGTAAAAGGGGCCTGGCTGTGTAGTGTATACGTGCGAAGGTGGCCATGGCGGTGCGCGTTCCATGAAAACTTGCCTAATTTGTCGGCCGAAATGCAAAAAAGTTATGGAGATCGATGCTGTATGAAAGATACTCCAAAAGATGTTTTGTTGACGAAATATGCATTAGGTATGAAAGACCGCTGCCCTTCTTTAACCCACGGTTGCGAGGGGGTCTGATTCGCAAATCTGGCCGCGATGAATATATTAGATTGGCTTCTTGCCAGAGTGATAGCCAAGATTCCTGGTATTGAACGACGCAGAAGGGAGGGGTTTAAAGTGAGGAAATAGGAATCAAGCGAATTAGCTTTGATTTGTGGCCATTTCCGGTTTCCTTCGGAGGTAAAGTAAGCAGGCCTGCGCGAAGCGCATTCCAGCCTGCCATGGTTAACTCGCTTTCCTCGCGTGCCAGGCAGGTAATCAGGCCTGCTGCGGAAGGCTCTTTTTCTGCACCTCATCTACCAATCTGTTTGCGCTTGAACAGTCCGTTATGGCTTGGTTTTAGCGTCATCTCCGGGATGTTCTTACCGTTTTGTTCGCCGTTTTGTTTCCTCGCCAAATTTCCCGCAGCTTTTGCTATTTTGACTAACGTTTCCGGTGGCGTGCTTGTAAGATTGTCGAGAACTGGCCAGGAAGACATTGATTTTGCTGCACGTGCTTCATTTATTTTTTAAAGTTTGTATTAGAGAGTCTATATTGCGTAGTCAGGAAACCGACCTGACCTGCCTGGTGGCGGCGTCCTTGTTCCAAGAAGCGTGCAAAAGACTGGTCAGTTTCTAGGCGTTATTGCTGTTATTAACGGCATTGCTACATTTTAATCAGATTTTACTTTTCTCAGCATGCCATCTGCAAATTTTGTGGTCCATGCCTTACATGCATTCAGGCGTGCTGAATGCCTTGTAATCCATAAGCCCCGTGCTTTGTGGATGGTGGTTGGACATTACTGTAGGAGGTGATGGCGTATGTGCGTGGATGGTGCTTGAATGGTGGGGGGCTGCAGCAATGCGTGTGTGGATGGTGGTTGGATGGCGAGGGATTGCTGCCATGCATGCACTAATGGTTGTTTGATGGTGGTGGGCTGCAGCCATGTGTGCGTGGATGATGGTTGGATGGTGGGGGGTTGCAGCCATGTGTTGTGCGTGGATGGTGGTTGGATTGTGGGGGGTTCAGCCATGCATGCGTGGATGGTGGTTGGATGGTGAGGTTTTGCTGCCATGCATGCGTGCCGATGGTGGTTTGATGGTGGGGGGTTGCAGCCATGTGTGCGTGGATGGTGGTTGGAAGATGGGGGGTTGCAGCCATGTGTGCGTGGATGGTGGTTGGATGGTGGGGGGTGCAGCCATGCATGCGTGGATGGTGGTTGGATGGTGGGGGGATGCTGCCATGCATGCATTAATGGTTGTTTGATGGTGGTGGGCTGCAGCCATGTGTGCGTGGATGATGGTTTGATAGTGGGGGGTTGCAGCCATGCGTGCGTGGATGGTAGTTGGATGATGGGGGTGTAGGGAGTCCTTGATGGTGGGGATGTAGGGACTTCTTGATACTTCTAAGTCATGGATTATAATTAATGGATTAAAGTAAGCTTACTGATTAAATGAGACGAAATTTAGTTCAATTGACAATTGACAATTGACAATTGAATTGACAATTCAATTGACAATTCAATTGACAATTCAATTGACAACTCAATTGACAATTCAATTGACAACTCAATTGACAGTTCAATTGACAATTCAATTCAATCAATTCAATTCAATTCAATTCAATTCAATTCAATTCAATTCAATTCAATTCAATTCAATTCAATTCAATTCAATTCAATTCAATTCAATTCAATTCAATTCAATTCAATTCAATTCAATTCAATTCAATTCAATTCAATTCAATTCAATTCAATTCAATTCAATTCAATTCAATTCAATTCAATTCAATTCAATTCAATTCAATTCAATTCAATTCAATTCAATTCAATTCAATTCAATTCAATTCAATTCAATTCAATTCAAGTCAATTCAAGTCAATTCAAGTCAGTTCAGTTCAATTCAATTCTATTCAATTTAAATAATTCAATTCAACTTCGCATAGTCTAGCCGTAAATTTCTTGGATCATGAACAATGGGCAGTTGCAACCACCATCCATGCACGCATGGCTGCACCCCCCACCATCCCACCACCATCCACGCATGCATGGCTGCAACCCCCCACCATCCCACCACCATCCATGCACACATGGCAGCAAATCCTCACCATCCAACCACTATTTATCCACGCACGCTAGCTGCAGCCCCCAACCATCCAACCATCACAACCCTAAACCCTAAACAGTTGTAAGCCCAGCTCAGCATCTTATAATCCTCCTCCTCCTGGCTAAACTGTTTATTTTGACATGACATGGCCAGCATACTGACTGGCACATTATGCCCATGGTTTGTCACCAAGATTTTCTATCACCCGTATAAGCTTGAAAGCACCCTTGAAGCAGCCCATGGCCAAACAATCACGCAATATGAACGTAGCAAAAGAATAAATAACATCTATGAATGTTATTCAACGCATTTAGCGTTAGAAACATGCACTACCACACCATGGTGTGGCATTTGCATGGTAAAAAAAGAGGGCTTTAGAGAGGGCCAGGCAACGGTCGAGAAAGATCATCAAGGCTGAAAAGTGACAACGCCTCACAAGATTAAATTCATTTACAAACGTCAGGAAACCATGGGGGAACGATAAACCAGCCATACCTTGCATGGCTAACGTTACCTTGGCCCAGGCAGTGCCCGCAAAAGCGGCACTTTGCGGCACACAAGCTGTGATGTGACAGGGTGGTCAAAATCGTCACATCTTTACTGCCGCTGCCTATATTCAACGACGATGCATGATAACAAGTAATTAAATAAACCTAGACACCCGCCGGGTTGCGCCGTAAAGCACTTGTAGTAATCAATTCCGTCGAACCTGCCTGATCGCAGTTTTTCCCAGCAAGAACACTGACGGCACGTGGTAAATCGCATCCCCGCGAGCTAAAAATTGATCCGAATCATATTTGGGACGTATAAGCTCTATTTCCTGAGTTTGGCCGGGAAATTCGTCCGCAAACGTACAGTAAATTGCAAGCACGGGTGCAAAGCCGCCATGGCTAAGTCGTGCATTTCCGAAACGCGCACGGTGCCAATTCACGCACTTCAGGTTGCACGGTGTGGTCGTGCGATTCTGAGAAGTGCGCACCCGGGGGGAAACCGGCCCCTTGCGCACTCCCTAGTTACGCACTCCCTAGTAAAGTCGATAGATTGCGTACCTACACCTTTGGAAATGGCATTGTTTTCTTTCAAACGCACACTCCAGGTTGCGCGCGGTGTGGTTGTGCGATTCTGAGAAGTGCGCACCCGGGGGGAAACCGGCCCCTTGCGCACTCCCTAGTTACGCACTCCCTAGTAAAGTCGATAGATTGCGTACCTACACCTTTGGAAATGGCATTGTTTTCTTTCAAACGCACACTCCAGGTTGCGCGCGGTGTGGTCGTGCGATTCTGAGAAGTGCGCACCCGGGGGAAAACCGGCCCCTTGAGCACGCAAGTCGGTAGATTGCGTACCTTGGGAGACGGCATTATTAGTACTTACATATGTGTCAGAGACGGTATTAGTACATAAGTGTCAGATGAGGGTACACATGTATCGGCTTCGTTGTGGATCACGCCACTAAAATGACTAAATACAGTAAGATAAGCTTACATACCAAGCGCCGACACTTAGCGTGTGGCATGGCAGTACATAGACCGAAGTGGAGCGTGACCCACAACGACGTTGTGGGTCACGCCACCACATAGATGTAGATACCAAGCGCCGACACGGCGTGTGGCAGTAGACCGAAGTGGAGCGTGACCCACAACGACGTTGTGGGTCACGCCACTAGCTACATACCAACGACACTTAGCGTGTGGCAGACTGGTAGTAGAGCATGTACCGGGCTGTTTCTACTACATAATACACCCGGCGTGTACACCTGTGTACACCCGTAGTGTACACCCGTGTGCACCCACTTACAGGCGGACTTGTGGATGATCAATTATATTTGTTCCTTTTAAAAATGATGATTTAATGTTTATAAATTGCAAGCTAAGATCAAGTGATGATGTATTGTAATTGTTGTACTATCTCCGACAGGACAACAGCTATCTATCAATGACCGACAGGACAAACAGCTATCTATCATCATTGATAGATAGCTGTTGTCCTGTCGTACGTACACGTGTATGTAGTATGTAATGCGTGCGCCGGACGAGGGTACACGCCGGTTCACGATGATCAAGTGTGAAAAATACGTACACCGCGCCCACAAATTTTTTGGTACATGCACGTTATCAAAGAGACAACCAGCGCAGGCCAGAAATCGGGAGAATCCGGACCATGGTAGCTCGAGCCTGCCGTTATCTTTTCCGCGTTTTCGAGTCGTTCAGGATGATGAAGATGAATGGTGATGGAAATGTGTATCCTTGTGCATTGAAATTATGGCTGGCTTACGTGTGGAGCGACGTTATGCACGTCCGATCCACGATTAGTACTTTACATATTAATGTGAGGATTTCGCACAAGCCATCGTCAATGATGCTATGCTTTCAGTACATATAAACAGTCCAAGCGAACACATTATATTTCATGAGCCTGTCGGGCAAAATTAATTTTGGCGTGTATGCCAAATTTTAACACGTCGATATGCCATGGCGGACCTGGTACTACGTACTGTACGTACCGGTGGCAGCCCTTACGCACCTTTCGTAAATACGAGGAAGCCAGACGTAATAACTGAGGATCGATCAATTTCAGACTTCTGACTTCCGCCGCATCCTTTTTAACCGCAACGCGTCAGTTCATTATTGGCCCCTACATCGAGGGTACCCCATGTTTGTTGCGTTTCTCCCTCGTTGCGGAACCGCAAAATCGGTGAGTGCCTTTTGCGGAACTGGCTATGGCGATTCTTCCTGACCCCGTATCTTTCTGTAGACATAAGCTTTTACGCAACGGAAGGTGGCGTTGGGTAGCCCTACACTTCCTTCATATAAATACGTCATTTAATTTTTTTTGATTAGTTGCGTAACTAGTTGCGTTACCGCGGGTTGGTACTGTAATTAGTCCCTTGCTTCCTTTCTTAGTCCCATGCTTCCTTTGTAAGCCACTCTTCCTCGCATGCTTGCTGAATTTAATTAATGCCTTGCTTCCTTTGATATGACCTTGCCTACTTGGTTAGGCCGTTCCTTCCCTGCATGCTTGACCACTTGCTGAATGGAATCAGTCCCCTGATTCCTTTGTTAGGCCCTTGCTTCCTTTGTTAGCCCCTCTTCCTTGCATGCTTGCAATTGCTTGCTTGCTGAATCTAATAAGTCCCTTGCTTCCTTTGTTAGGCCCTTGCTTCCTTATTTAGCCACTCTCGTCCTTGCGCGCATGTACGCTTGCTTGCTGAATTCAATTAGTCCCTTGCCCTGAAGAAATTTAGTCTAGTTACCCTGGAGCTTCACAGTTAATAAACTTGTTTTCCCTTAATTTTTCAATGCATCGGTCATATGCAATGTCGTGGTTTCTTGGTCTTGCACATCTCAATAATGGCAGTGCTAGGCTTTCACTTGGGTCACCCTTTCAATGTTTTGTACCAGTCAGAAGTATCTTTTTTTATGCCGAGCATGATGTTGTTTGCTATGCCTTTGGTCTGGTTAGGTGTACATGTGCACATGCTGCAGCCCAGCGTTTCTAATCATGGTCCTGTTTAATGCTGTTTTTCCCCCTTCCTGGTTTATGCGTGCAGGTAAATGTGCAACGAAGCACAGTTTGGCAGAGTAAATGAAGAACCAAATGATCTACAAGATCTGCCAAACGATGAAGAAACAATCCTCTTTTTGTTGTGATTTATTTTTTGCCTATGAATAAAAAATTTTTTAAATAATATTTATCAATGTAATAAATGCACTGATTGTGAGTCATGCCCCTGTTGTAATCATCTTGCATTGTTGTATTTCTGACGGTCCCTGATAACACAATTTTTTTGTCCCAGAATGGCTGGAGAATTCGCCTGTGCATGTTCTTGATTTTCTTGAGATTCTACTCGTTTTTTTGTCCTGAGATTGTCCTGAGATTTTCTTGAGATTCTACTCGTTTTTTGGTCCTGAGATTGTCCTGAGATTTTGTCCTGAGATTTTCACTACAAAGTCAAAATCTCAAGACCTGAGTTTTTCACCAGATATCTCAGGACCCGAGGTGTGCACTTACCAGATTTTGTGAAGACGAAAAAAATCAGGAAAAATCAGGACAATCTCAGGAAAACTCAAGATTAATCTCAAGACATTCTCAAGACATTCTCAAGATATCTCAGGATTTCTCAGGATTTCTCAGGATTTCTAAAAAAAAAAACTCAGGACAATCTCAAGAAATCGGCAGTGCGAATTTTTTCCGACTTCCTAGTGTACCCGGCCATGAACAAGTCGCCCAAGTTTTGTTACCATGTAATGTGGTGACAGAGACCCAGGAATGGCAAGCGGAGCCTAGCGAAGGCCCGCGGCAACTACTCCTCTTCACTGGAAGCCTACCAGACCCCCAGGGCCCTGGGCGTTGTCTGGAGGGCATCAAGGTCCTCATTGACAGTGGTGCGGCTACCACCTTCGTCAGTGAGGCCATAGTGCAGCGCCTGGGAGTAACCCCGACTCCCCATACCATTGCCCGGCGCGTGCGATACTCGGATGGCTACACTCAGCCATCCCCGGGCTATGCGGACTTGGCCCCTATCGTACAAGGCACCAGCGTGCCCATTCGCGCCACGATCATTCCCTTACAAGCGGCTGATATCATCCTAGGGATTGACTGGCTGCACATATCCAAGGTGACCGTCTCTTTTGGTACCATGGTTACCCACTTCCCAGATGGGTCATTCTGGTTACCTGAGCGGCAGTATGCGGCCAACGGCATGATCGACCATCACCGATGACACGCCTGCCCTCAAGAGTGACCGTCGTCGCCTTGCGGACATTCTCATGTCCAAAAGGGAGTTCAAGCGGATGATGAGAGCCCGGCAGCCTCCTCCCGTTTACTCCATTCGTCTGGACGTATGCCCTTGCCCACGCGCGCGGGCCCAGCGCCCAGCATGCACAGGCTGGAGTTTCGTTAAACTCGCTTGGCATGGACTTGTCGGAAGACGAGGTGAAACGACTCAACGCAGTGCTCGATCAGTATTCAGCCGTGTTTGAGGAGAAAACACCTACATTTCCCCCGGCCAGACCGGTGCTCCACCGCATTCATTTGCAGGAGGGGCACCCACCTACCACCTCACCCATTTTTCGCATGGGGCCCGTGGAGTTGGCAGAGCTCAAGAAGATCTTGGTCGGCTTGTTGGAGGCCGGCTTGATCGAGCCCAGCAATAGCCCTTACAGCGCGGGCGTGTTGCTGGTGCCCAAACCCAATGGGAAGTGGCATCTGGTTACGGATTATCGCAAACTCAATGCGATCACCGTGAAGTCCAAGTATCCCCTCCCCCGCATCGATGATATATTTAATAAGGTGGAGGGCGCAAAGTACTTTACAGTGCTCGATTGTGCAGACGGTTTTTGGCAACTTCCGATCGCCCCCGAAGATTGCCATAAAACAGCCTTTGCCACGCCTTTTGGCCATTACCAATTCCGCGTGGCGGCCATGGGCTTGTGTAACAGCCCTGCCTCTTTTCAGATGCTCATGAACCACCTCTTTAGGTCGGTGATGGGCACTAGTCGGCTGCCCCAGGTCTTGGCAGACCTGCGCGACCCGACTATCCCGTGGGACCCGGGGACGCAGCCGTACAAACGCACCTGCGTGGCCATCATGCATCTACTTGGATGACATCCTCATTTTCTCTCGCACGTTCGAGGAGCACTTGGAGGATGTTGCCGCGGTTCTGAAGATCATGGCGGATAATAAACTGTCCGCCCGCCGCAGCAAGGTAGAATCAGGCCGCAGCGTCCCCTTTCTAGGCCACATTCTCTCGGACAAGGGCGTGTCCACGGACCCCGATAAGGTCGCCGCCGTCCAACAGTGGCCTGTTCCCGCGAATGTTCGCGCCTTGCGCAGCTTCTTGGGCTTGGTATCGTATTATCGCCGCTTCATCCCGCGTTTCGCGACCATTGCGGCCCCGCTTACTCACCTCCTCGATCAAGAAGGACGTACCGTGGGAATGGTCAGGCCTGTGTCGACAGGCCTTTGACCTGCTGAAGGCCAGGCTCGCCACTGCGCCTGTCCTCATCCTTCCGGATCCCACCAAGCCATTCGTCAGTCAATAGCGATTCTAGCAAGGTTGCTATTGGCGGTGTGCTGCTCCAAGACCATGGTCTCAGTCTCCAACCGGTCGAGTATATCTCCCGGACGATGATCCCGGCCGAAAGAAATTACCCGGTCCATCAGCAAGAGTTGTTGGCCGTGGTGTACTGTTGCCATACTTGGCGGCACCATCCGTTCTGGGTGCTCAGTTCAACGTGGCCATGGCCGAACCCGACCCTGCGGACCCGTACCGCTTGATCATCCAGACCGACCATGCATCGGCCCCTCACGCACTTGTTGACGCAGCCCACGCTTACGCCACGCCAAGCCCGTTGGCTTGAATATTTGGCACAGTTCGGTCCGTTCAAGATCGAAAATGTCAAGGGCCTTGACAACACGGTCCCTGACGCCCTGTCGCGTCGCCCCGACTATTGGTTTTATGAGGATCTTGACGTTTTGCATGGCCACGACGTTGATCCCCTCGACCATGGTCCCGTCGCCCCCTTTGGCGACCGCTTGAGCGACCCGATGAGCCCCTTCCTCTTCTGTGGCGCCACAACCGCGGAGGTTGACACTGTTGACCATTCCGTGCGCCTCGCCGGCAGCACCCCTGCACGTGAGGGCACGTGCGCAGCCGCAGGGGGGGGAAGGACTTCGGCCCCGTATAGTCATGTGGTGCCGGCGACAGGAGTTTACCCTCCAATGCAGCCCCTTGGAGAGGCATCACTAGGAAGTCGGGTTCTGAGATTTTTCTCAGGAATCCTGAGATTTCCTGATTTTTTTCTCAGGATTCCTGAGATTTTTGAGGACTTCCTGAGATTTCCTGATTTTTTTCTCAGGAAATCAGGAGAAATCCTGAGAAACCCTGAGATTTTTCTCAGGATTCCTGATATTATATCAGGACTTTCTCCTGAGAATCTTGAGAAGTGCCTGAGATTTTTCTCGCCACACACTGAGAAACACTGAGAATCCTGAGAAAATCCTGAGAAATCCTGAGATCCTGAGAAAACCCGCTGAATCAGAAAAAATCAGGAAAATCAGGACACTTAGCATGGCACAAAAAATCAGGAAAATCAGGACACTTAGCATGGCACAAAAAATCAGGAAAATCAGGACACTGAGCATGACACTTGAGAACTCTCAAGTGCATATGAAGACAGGACACTTATGCATTATATGTGGATGCAGAAATGATGCAGTTGACACACATGTTCATTGGAAATAAAGAAATATAATGCATGGTCCGGATTCTCCCGATTTCTGGCCTGCGCTGGTTGTCTCCTTGATAATGCAGTGCGACAAGCACACAACAAGTTACATTACAGGCATCATTGCCAGAAATATAATCAATGCCACTCCTCATCAGTGTATGCAGCACTGCATTCACGTTGGCAAATACTGCAACAACGGTCGTCATCAGCTCAGACCTAGAGCGCCTCATCTCGCGCTTCACAGTCACTGAGGACAAGGCAAATGAAGCCATAGCTGCCCGCCCTCAGAGCATGGACGGCTACCCAGCCAAGTTTCAAAACGGGTTCCTTTACGTGAATGTCAGTGGCCAGGCGGCCCGTCAAGACTCATGGCGCTTGTATGTCCCCCAAATATGCCGCGCTGAGGTATTATTTGAGTTACATGACTCCGTCTTGGGGGGACACCAAGCTAGGCCAGGACAGGCTGTTAGCGAGGGCCCGGAGGTCCTACTATTGGCCTAAGATGGCTCGTGATGTGCGGGAGTATGTCAGTACCTGTGACAGCTGCCAGCACATGAAGCCACGGAATACGGGCAAACAGGGCGTTCCAAAGGAAATTCCAGACCCCATGTTCCCTTGGGACTCGGTGATGATGGATTTCATTGGGCCCTTGCCAGAGACCAAGGCGGGCAATGCTCAGATCCTGGTAGTGGTGGACCGGCTCACGCGGAGATGCCATTTAATCCCCTGCAAGGCCACACTGACGGCTGAAGAGTGTGCCCGCTTGTTCCTAAACAATGTGTTCCGGCTCCATGGCATGCCCCGACAATTTATCACCGACAAGGACAAACTGTTCACGTCGAAATTTTGGACCTCATTTTTTCAGATCGTCGGGACTAAGTTGTCTATGGGTACGGCCTATCACAGTAGCTCTTCTCACATGGTGGAGAGAGTGAATCGGGTGGTGGAAGAGGCACTGCGCGGCACTACCTGGATCGAGACGGGAGGAATTGGGACGAAGTGCTGGGATTCATTGAGTTTTCACTCAATAATGCCCCCCATTCTGCCCACGGGTATACCCCGTTCTTTCTTGATACAGGCAGGCATCCCCTTACTCCCACCGATCTCTTGACCGCCCCATGCAGCCATCACCACGACAACGGAGCTACGCTCCACAGTCGCAGGGGCGCGGGAGCTGGTACAACTGACGGATGGTGCAAGCTCATTCCAGCGCCATAAGTGGCCTACGTCAGGCGCGTGCCAAGTACATGGCGCGAGTCCAAAGTACCCTGGACAGGCGCACCCCTGCAATCGAAGCAGGTGACTTGGTTTTAATTGAGGGCCCCCACCAAGGCCGCTTCTCGCACAAGTTCGAGGACAGCCTGAAGGTCAAGCTCCGCCCCTTATTCCTTGGACCGTATCTGGTGGAGAAGGTGTTCAATGAGGTGATGGTGTCTGTCGCCATCCCGGACTCGTGGCAGCTGAAGTCCAATGTTTTCCACGTTGACCAGCTGAAGCTTTACCGCAAGAGCACCTTCCCAGGTCGTGTCATGGCACCCGCCCCCTTGGAGTTCAACCCCGAGACGGGCGAACCCGAGGATGAGGTCGAGGACATTGTAGCCCACCGCAATCGAGGCCGCCGCCGCGAGCACCTTCTTAAGTGGAAGTTCTCCCAAACAGAGCTAGAGCACTCATGGGTAGCTGAGGCTGGACTCACGGGCTGTGCACGCTTGCTACAGGAGTATAAAGCCCGGGCAGGGTTGGCATAACTCCGGCCCTTCTCCTACCTTAAATTGCGTAATGCTCCTTGCATGTGCATTGGCAGCCTTGATGCAGGCCGCCCCGCCCCAGGGGTCCATGGGCGAGTTATTCGGTGCGGTATCGTTTGGACAGGAGGTTCGGTGTCCCTCACCCGACACAAGTTCCTCGCCGCCTTCTTGAGCGTTTTCCCACTGGAGGCGCTGCGGGATGTCAACCTGGCCAAACGCCATGATGCACGCGCCGGCGAGCGGCAACTCACCTTCCAGCACGCCTTAGTCCAGGCCAATGGCCTGCCTCTTCCCGAGCCGGCTGAGGCCGCGCTGGCTGAGCGTGCCCACTGGCGTCAACGCCCGGCCGCACCTCTGCGCGGGCATGGCCGTGGGGGCTCCGCTCGTGGGGGTCACCGCCCGAGCCCTTACCGCCCGGCGCCGTAAACCATCGCCAACGGACGGTGACAATTGGCACGATCGATGCGTGCCCTGGAAGGGAACAGTGACTATGTATACAGTCATTTATAAGCCCCGGCTACAGGAGTAGCCGCCTCTTTTGTTGGGGGGGGGAGGTGTGTTGCACGGATGCAACATGCCGTTTGTGGTAAATATAAATTATCCGTCCCGGTCGATCGGCGCCGACCGTAATCCGGCGCCAGTGCCGAGGCCATAGTATAGTTTACAGCCGAGGCAATCCGTGTGGAAGTAAGTGCATGGAAGTTTTGCTGACGAACTTGGCCTTTGCGCCGTAGGCAGACCTAGCGCCTGAACGGGAGTTACGGGACAGCCAAGTGGCACTGCACATGCGTTATGATGGTTCCTACGGACATTTGGATATTTTTCAGGAGAGGCCTCTAGCCGTACTGGTCTTTAATGTGTTCTAGACGGTTCGAGAAGCCCGTCCCCGCGGACCTCACGTCATGCCTGGTTGGCAGCGCCAGGCGCAGCCACCAACGGGGACGAAGGGACAAAATAGGAAGGCACGAGCTATGCCAGCAATCCGGACCTTGTATCGTAATTTACCACGTTGCTCTACAGATTATTTACCATCGCTTAATCCTGGAGTGTAAATCTCCTGTGGGCTCGAGTGTGAATCCCTCGCCTACTGGGTGTAAGTCTTCCCGCATTGAGTGTTTTAATCTGTGTGGTAACATTGTAATATACGAAACCGGTTTTCCGGGTTTGAGCTAATTATTCGTATTGTGTGACAAGTATTCTTAAGCCACCATCGTGCGCTGTGACGCATTATTAGGAAGTCAAAGGTCTTTCGCATTCATTCTCAATCACTAAGGCGCTATTTTAAATAGCCATACGTGTTAAATCCGCCCAGGTGGAGGGAACATCACTGGCCGGGCCAGCAGGTGCCGGCTGGGCGGCGATGTCCTTCACCGCCTGGGCGGTGATCGAGGCCGGCGGTGTCATGCAAGCACTCAAGGGCGGTGGCCGTGGCTTGAAGGCGTTGCATGGTCGACTCAGGTCGAGGAGCTGGGCTTCAGTTGATGTCGGCAGTGGAGGCGGAAATGGCAGACTGTGGAGGTGGAGGCGACGGTGGTGGAAAGGTACGTGAGGAAGCTCAGCAGCTATCGTGCCGCCCAGTGCTGAGACGTCGGCAGCAAGGGGGGTCACGTGCTGTTGGAAGGCTTCCGTAAGGATGGAACGGAGTGTGGGGGCGGAGATGGATATGGAGCCCAGATCTCGCCATCGAAGCGCATGAGACGGGAGTTGAGAATGGTATGCTGGAGTTCGGGGCGGGTGCACCCGTAAAGCAGGTGGATGGACTTATGCAGGTTAACCCCTAAATGGGCAGAAATACTGCCGATGCATCGGCTGTAACTTCACAATTTTGCAAACCAGATGCCATCCAACCCACCCATATCCAATGGCTGTCCTTGGGGGCCAAGCATGTCCATGAGTTGCCCTTCGGGTTGGTATATCACAACCTTACATATATGCAGGGTAGGCCATGTATAACTGCCGTCAAAGTCAGGGGGGTCAAGACGAGCGTTTTCATTTTTGGTAGAATGTGCATTTTGAATTATGTTGTAAGAGCTAGGCACCTACCACTTCAGGGATGATAAACAATTAGTTGCTGAACAGTTTGAGCCATTGGGGTCATCATTTGGGTGGGTATACCAGCAGTTACACCCAGTACAGCCCATAGGGGTACCGTTGGTAAAAAGCAACCAAGGGGGTAGGGGTGGGCATACTACCTACTAATACCTACTAAAAATGTCCCCCAACCATGCCACACAATACATTTCCCTTCCACAATGATGGGGAAACATAACTGCATCATCACACTGCCCTTACATGGCACCTATGTGCAGGTGCCACCTTGTCCATGCACGTAGGTAACGTGGTACGGATACCCTACGCAAGGCACGCATTCTAGGAGGCAGCCACAAACAAACTAGTGATTTTAAGCCTATTTCAGCTTGCCCTAGCAAGGATAAACTAGGCCTAAGCTGCTATAGCCTTCCAGGTGATGGCCAGCACACCTGGTGGCACATGCTGACAATGGGAAGCTTCCACTCACCGGGTACATGGTTGATGATGCCACAGAGACCAGCCAACTGCCTCACACTCATGCAATATGTGTGTGGGAAATGTATAACAAACATATATGGAGGTATTCAAACCCATACAGCCTCTAAAACTTATCACCATCACACTATGGCAGGTCAACTGACTGAGGGAAGCATCTAAGAATGGTGTTTTAGGAAGGGGCCAGGCCATGGTCAAGAAAGAGCATGAATAATACAAAAAGAATGTGCTACACAAGCTAGAACGTATATATAAACGTCAAACATCGACAAGAAAACGATAACTCAGCTTTACCTGGCATGGCTGGCATTACCTTGGCCCAGGCGGTGGCCGCAAAATGGCGCATTTCGGCACACCAAAGTTGTGCAGCATGGTCGCTAGATTCGACGATTTCTGGCCACCCTTGCACGTTTACGACTAAAAATCATCATAAAAAGTAAAAAGAAACCGATATATCCTTTAAAATACGCCGGAAATGTATTGCTGTCAACGTTTCTATCGTCCGGCCTGATCGCAGTTTTTTCCAGCAAGAACGCTGCCGACACCTATCAAATGGCATTCCCGCGAACCAAAAATTGGCCTGTATCGTCTTTAGGACGTATAAAATCAATTCCCTGAGTTTGGTCAGAAAATTCGAACGGAAACGTAAATGCCATGCGTGGGCGCAAGCCGCCATGGCCAGGTCGTCGTTTTCCGGAATGCACGTTGTACGTGAAAAAGTACCCTGACCCCTTGTACTTTGACCGGCCAGAACACCTCTATAACTTTGTCAGAAGTATGCAAACCATAGTACCATGCTGTGAGGAAAATTATAAACTTTCGATCTTCTCAGCTAAACGTTTCCTAATTCTCAATAGTTTTCGCGGCATTTGGTCCCCCGAGAAGGGGCCGACGTGTCGGCTGTAACTCAGTTTTAGGCGGAAAATCGGCAGCCAGACCATTTAGGGGTTAAGCACTATAGATGGGGATGTAATAGTCCTCATCCGAGCTGTCCTCTAGTGTAATGGCAGACGAGGCGGTAGTGTACTAGCGGCTATCCTCTGACAGGACCAATAACCTCCACCTGCGGACTTCTATACCCTGGCTAGCAACAGGCCGCGGGGCCCGTGGGGAGAAAACAGGAGCATACCCCTCAGGAAGGTGCTTATCGCAGATGGCAGCTCATTTCTTCTTGTCAAACATGCGGGCGCGGAGTACAGATAGTCCCAGAAGCCCTGCATCTTCAAGCAGTTGTGTCACATAGGTTCGGGTCGCGCCGCGCCGGTGCCCGGCGTGCGCAAGTTTGCCAGTGGGTTGCGATGGGACGAGGGGACCCTGCCATAGTAGGAGGTGTCTACCTGCATGGTTGGCCCGTCTTAAGCCCCCCGGCAGGGCCCACATCGGTATTCACCTGGTCTGTGCGGGCAAGATGGCCGGCAAAGAGGAGGCGGCGGTGTCAGATGGTATGGGTGGCAAGAGGGAGCTCGCAGTAGAGCTCGGCCCGGCGGTGCGGCGTTCTTGGTAGCGGACGCCGAGGATATGGCAGAGCATTCGATCGAGTGACGGTGCCGTCAAGCTGCTGGCTCAGCGCCTGGTCCAGGGTCCACGCCTCGCAGCCATAAAGGAGGATGCTGAGGACAAGGGCCTTGAACAGAATGCGCTTGCGTCGCTTACTCAGGTATCGGTAGGTCCAGAACCTGTCGAGGCGGCGGAGGGCCGCGCCCAGGCCAGGCCAATGCGGGTATGGTGTGACATGGGTATAGGGTGTGCACTATCCTTAACTATACTACACATGCATTGTACATAGCACAAAACGAGGAGGTGCCGGTAGGCGGGAGTCTTTTCATCAAAAACTTAGGACTCATCAACTACAACCATATACCTAGTAAGTTCAATTTCATCCAAGCCGACACCTGCTATCTCACTAGGATCTATACACGTACAGAATTTGGTAGGACAGTCCGCCGTTTCCACAACCAATAATTTGGAGAAACACACACAGTTAATTAATTAATTAGAAACGGCATAACTCCGTTGGGAGTATCTGTAGCACATATCCCTAAGAAGGGGCATATGGCCTATAATACATTCTAAGCTACTTCCTGCAATTAAGGGTGGGAATGTAAGCTATACACTTGCTCTAGGTGCACCAGGGCACCGGCCTGCACCCTCATGATCTATCACGCTATGCCCAGCTAAGGGGGAGCATGTCATGTGCGGGATCGAAGATCATCATGGCTATACAAGAGCTAGGGCATGCATGGCTTCTCGACAGAGAGCATCTCTCTGCATGGCCTAGCATGGCTTAATTCTTAATGCAACATCCATGGGGTCCCATTATAGGCAGGGCTTGGCTAAATTCTGAAGCCGGCATCATCCATGGGGGCCATTGTGGGCGCACATGCGCGTGGGCCACAGGCTAAGCCTGACTAATCTACACTACTGGTATATTTCCCTAGTCTGAGGTGGCAGGGGCCGGGGGGCTGCCAGGGCTCAGTTGTGGTCAACATGGATGACTGCCCCGGCCCGTCCAGTATACCGGCTTCCCCCTTGCGCTCTGCCGGAAGTGAAGGTAGGTCGGCCATAGCTCGCGTTGCCGCTGTTGCTGCATGGGCCAGGGCCAAGTCGTCGTCCAGCGTGAAGCGAGTCTCCGAGAGCTTCTCGCGGCATTTAAGGAACGCCAGCTTGTCCGCCATGTACTTAACCCTAAAGGTGAGGAGCACGGGTGCCGGGCCAGCCTTCCCCTGCGCGCGGGGGACGGGCGGACAGCCGACATCTGCAGCTCACCAGTGAGTAGCATGGGGGCAAGAATGTCGCGCTTAAATGCCTCAAGAAGGCTCGTGGACTGAGGTCTCACCTGCCAGCTGGTCGAAGTGCTTGACGATGACATTGTGGCTGCGCCGGGCGATGTCGTCTAATTCCTCGCGAAGGTCGAGGGCTTGTTGCTTGAGTTGTGCCGTGATGGTGGAGGTGGTGGAGGTGGTGTGCTGCTAGCTTAAGCAGGTCCGCCCAGGTGGAGGGAGCATCGCCGGCCAGGCGGCAGCAGGTGCCGGCTGGGCGGCGATGTCCTTCACCGCCTGGGCGGTGATCGAGGCCGGCGGTGTCATGCAAGCTCTCAAGGGCGGTGGCGGTGGCTTGAAGGCGTTGGTCGAGGTCGAGGAGCTGGGCTTTGATGTCGGCAGTGGAGGCGGAAATGGCAGAGGAGGTGGAGGCGGCGGCGGTGGAAAGGCGAGGAAGTTCAGCAGCCAGCGCGCCACCCATTACTGCCGGTCACGTGCTGCTGGAAGGCTTCCGTGAGGATGGAACGGAGTCACATCACCTAAAATCGGTCCGTCCGGTTACATGAGATCCTGGGAATTTTGGCGCGAACGCGTCGCGTTGAGGACGACGGGACCAGAAAAATTCCACCTCGCATGGCTGTCGACCCTATGTCCGCCGGAATATCAGTCAGAAGTCAATTATGCAAGTTAAGTCGCTGCGATGGATGGAAACGACGCGTAAACTCTCCTGCTTTGCGATGATGCATGGTAGATATTACTCGCGTATGTTCATGCGTCAAAATAATTCGCAAACTGAGACGCTGATTTTTTGTGTCGGCCACTGAGATCTGGAATTGGCAGCGAAAATGCATGTTTATTAATTGTGGGGGAAACTTTTTTGTTGGAAGCTCACAATTCCCAAAAGGTCGAATCCGAATGGGCTTCAAGTCTACTATCACGAGCGCTACTAATCAGTTTTTCGAGAAACGAATCACATTTTCCAGGCTGTCGCATTACCTGCCGGCATGTCAGATTTTGCTGTTTTCAGTGACATTTACGACCGTCCTTGCTTGATGCGTTTCTTTTTTTTTTTCGGCTCACGGCATGGCGGGGCTTGTTCCAACATGCCTGCGGAGGTGTAAGCTGTGTAGCCATGATTTAAATGTCACATATTGCTCTCGCGCCCGACCATCTGTTACTGCTCGGCACTGCAAGAAACACTGGTTGCCTGCTCGCAACGCAAGCACAAGCACGACAACGGTGCCCTGATCCACATCCAGCCAGGCGTGTATTTCCGAGAAAAACTTCAGGCTTTTGTCGCGGCATACATTCGGTGTTCTAAGCCGTTCACCGCTCCCCGAAATAGTCTTATGATTCGCCTTTATAGCATTGTGGTTTCGCGTCCGCCATCTCCGCCGGGTGCTGACACGAGATGTTCGCGCTGCATGAACCTGGACTGCAAGGTCGCACGCTACCGGTTAGCTGTACGTATTTAGTAAGCTCTGGATGATATTGTCATGGTTTTGGTGCAGGAAGGTGCTGTGGGGGGGTCTATCTCACCTCTTTACCTAGCTTTCCTCCTCCTAGCTTGACAGCTAAGTTTGCATCAGGAAGTCATGCCTGTTGACAAAGCTCGATGGATGTCAGCCTTGCATGGGATGTGCTGTGAAGGTGTAAGCATGCTTGTTTAATTGAAGAATTGAATGCGTATGTGTGCAAGAAACGACATTTTTTTTGAAGGGCAGTAGGTAGCAGCCACGTTCTTATTGAATTGTGTCAGGACGTCTATGTTGCCTTCACTGCACTCTGTCCTAGAGGAGTTTGATGCCACACTGTAGATGACTATGACCAGTGGGGTGGTGAGGATGGGCCGGTGTGCTGGGCCGTGAGCCTGAAGGGCATCTTGGATCATGTGCCCCTTATAGGCAATCATGCCAGGCTGTGCAGTTTATTATGGCTTGTGATGTATGGATGCAGCGGGTAAAGCAGCTAGGTTGTCGTTGCCGTGGCCTGTGTTAGTGAACACTATCATCTTTTAGCTTACCCAAAGCCCCGCTAGCCCTAAACTGCCTCGCCTTCTTTGAGGGGTGGCCTTCTTTGAGGAGTGCTAGCTATGTCTTGAAAGGTTTGTTGGGGCCCTGGCCTTTCAGAGTAGGTTGAGGTGGAGAGGGGTGGCACACTGCACTAGGTGATGGCAGGGCCATCAATGTGATGCACCTTATGCCGTTGGGATGGGGACCATGCATTCGTTCTTCTTGCTAGCATGCGGTCAGGGTGAGCGGCTGGGAGTGAGTAAGGTGTAGGTCCTACTAGTGACACTGTCCGAAAGGGGAGCTCCATGCTGTGGGCAAACTGAAACAGCGTTGCACGCTTAAATGTGGTCTGATGCACTCTGCTGACCTGCCATTTCTCTTGATGCACCAAACCACACTAAAGGCTTGATATAGCCGGTAGGAAATGCATGTGCATTCAGTGTCAAAAGCATGCAGAGAGGGACATTGTTAGCACATGAGTGTGATTGTAAACCGATGAGTGTGAGCCTCCCCGTGCCATCCCATGCATTTTACTGCTATTTTTGGCAATCCCCCATCACGCCGAGGTTATGCACCACCTATGCATGCGGGATGAATAGACAATGCTAGGTGTGTTGAGTGATGAGATAAGGGTAAACATGAAGAGCCATGTAGGCTAAACAGGAAGGGTGATGTCAACAGTGTGTTTGTCCAGATTTTAATGTCAGGAGGAGCTGAAAGATCAGTGGCCACGATATAAACCTAGGTGGATTACATGAGAGATGACACGACCTGACGACCGTGAGAGGGTGGTAGATGAGTTCAACTGAGAAGAGCTAGCATTGCATGCACAGATTCTTAATGACCTATGGACTGTCCAAGGGTTGGAGTTCAGTGCACGTTCTAAAGACGATGGTGAGCATGACGATGATGGCATGGGGGCGGGGGGGCGCAATCAGGATAGGCACTGATGCAGAATCTTGTTGTACAGCAGCTAGGTGCTGAGCTCAATTGAATAGCAGCCCAAGCCACTGCTGTCCTTGATTGCGCTTTGTATTTCCATGTAGCAGAGAGGCACCTGGCATATATATATTTCGGGTTTTTCCTTATGTTGCATGCCTATCTCACCTCCGTAATCTATCATTCTCAATTAATATATATTAAAAATATTTATATATATTCTCGCCATGATTCGGTCGGTTTTCCCCCACGCGAACATCCGGTCCGAGGATGCCGATGGCGCTGCCTTCTATTCCCCCAACCACCGGCCTGACATCGTGGTGCTGGACTTTGAGGGGGGTAGCCGGCATCTGCTTATTGACGTTTTGGTGGCGCGGCCCTTGGCTCTTAGCCACGTGGCTGGGGCCTCCCTCACGGCAGGTTACACGGCGGACCGGGCGGAGCGGGCCAAGCTCCTGGCCTACGGCGACGTCGGGCACCATCGTGTGGTGCCCTTTGTCCTGGAGGAGTTTGGGGCCATGGGGCCCCTGACCTCCGCCTTCTTCAAGGAGTGTTGCCGGCTCCGGGAGGACCGGCTGGACCTGGAGGGCCAGCGGGCCCCATGGTCGGCGCGGACCTGGACGTCATATTAATTGGCGTCAGCGCTTAACCCTTAAACCGTAGCAACTCAGTCCTAAAAAACGGACTGAGTTGCACATCTTTGCACATTTGTTGTGTATGGCCTAAAAACAATTTCTGGCCAACCCTTGGTACCAAGCATGCATTTATGTTGAATTTCTTTGGGGACATGTCACCGGTCCCATATCTATGACTTTTGGGTGCTATAAATAGCACCAACCCCAGGGGGGGTACGGAAAAATGGGGTTTGAGACATACATCATGCAATATGGACCACTTACACAAATATATAGGCCCTGGAATTTCAAAGGCAGTTACTTTATATCACAGGCATGCCATCAATGCATTCACAACATGACATGCTACAGAACTGCACAAGCTAGCTAGCAAAAATCCCAAAATAGCTCAGTCCGTTTAATAGGACTGAGTTTTTTTGGGGGGGTGGCTAGCACTACCGTTTTGGTTTCCTATCCCAATGTGGCATAAAACATCATAGCTGGCCACACATGCATCCTCCAACACATTTCCAGCATATAAAACAGCAGCTCATGCTATATAATACTGTAAATCTAGTGCCATTGGGCAGAAAGCACGCGTAGAAGGCACATGCAAGGAGCTTATTACCAACGTACCCTATACGCTACAAACAACTTCAAAATACAAGGAAAAAGGAAAGAAACAAAATTAGCAACTTGCTGATGCTTAAATGCAAGCAGATCCCAGGCATCTCTATGTCTCTAACACACAGCAAACACACAAAAAGAAGGCGGACTTGGCCAGCGTGCATGCCTAGAACTGGGCAGAAAAACACTCGTCCTGAGTTGTTTAAGCAACGGAAAGCATCGTATCATCACACTGAACATTATTACAAACGATATCTGTCGTTATACCGACATTCATGTTGTAGCATACGCTAAAAGCAGTCAAAACTCGTCCAAAATCTGGCCGAGGTAACATTACTACCCAACCATCACAAGCCTATGCACAGAAGCAATAAAACAACAAAAAGACAGTCATAAAGCTTCGATTATAGCCCCGAGTCTGGTATCGAAACAATATATGACACATGCGCGGTCACTGAGACATGATAAAAGGCTAAAACGTACCTGGTCGAAATCGCAGATTACCTTGTTTGCAGGAGCTAGCACGCCCACCCGACGAACGTAGCCGCAAGCATGTCCTGGCCGCCATTGATGGTCAACTGACTGTCGTGTGACAATAAGTGCTAGGAACGACGTAGCTAACTCATCCATACGCAAAAATCCGAACATTTTCTGCCGAGCAACAAGTACAGCTTGCACTGTCATCGCCTGGCTGCTCACGCGATTTGCTGCGCCGCCACATAACCTCGAGACATATCTAGGCATTTGTAAATGTTGCATGGCTACGCAAATAGCATTTACAAGACCTAGGGATGATGCCTACAAAGTTTCAGTCGAATACGTCAAGCCATGCTCTCGCCCCAGTCAGTTGTTTGTGCCACCATAGCCGCGGACGTGAATAATTTTTAGAGCTTTTGACAGATCTGTAAAGTTAGGGCCCGAAAAATACAGATGGCTAGGCGTATATGCAGATCTGTTTTTTTATTACAGATCTGTACGTAAACTCCGACGTAATGCCCTTACGTCTTCGAGACTCGTCCATGCATATGCGGGCGGTGCGGCCAGTGGTACAAATACCTGTAAATTAGCTAAAATTAGTCAGCCATGGTTAAGTAAGCTAATGGAATTTGAAGGCACGGTAAAACCAGTACTGAAAAGCTATCAGCCCAGTTCTCTCGCGTGTAGATTGTTTGCTTTCTCGACATTTTGTTCGGACGCGTAGTGCATTATCACGGGAAGCATAGCGATTGGTAGCCAACAATGGCGACGTACGTGAAGCCTCTGCTCTATGACGGGAAGGCATCTGGCGTTGCTGCAACTGGAATCAGGCCAGTGCCATGTTCGGCACCGTGCACGCGGAAATAAGGCGCCGTCGCGTTAGATAGCACTGCTGAGGACGAGCTGCGCCTGCCTGCCCATATTTACCGAGTTTGTCTCGCCGGCATCGCACTGCATTATTGCTGGCCAGACTTTGCTGTCTTTATGCCCGACAGACTGGTTCACGAACCGTTTTAATTTGCTGTGTGCGTGGCTCCTGCCCTTCCATGGCAATGTTTGCAATTTCGCACGTTTTCGTTGTGATTGTTGGCACATACTACATAGCCATGCACATGACATACTGCATGAAGGTCGCAAAGTTAGGATAGTTTCTGTTTGTAAATCCTGAGTTATTGCTTCACACACGGTTCCTTGAAATGAAGGCCCTGGCCGAAGCTCGTTGCTTGCCAAAGCCTTCTTGTGTCGAAGAACAGCGGTTCTCAGTGGGCACATGAAAGAGACGTTGCCAGGCATTGTAAGATTTCCAACCACACGCTTGTCCTGTAACCATGCAATTTATTCCATGTGCGTTATGAATCTGGCAGCTTGTGAGCCTGCAACCATTAATTGCAGTTTGGCACAATGTGTTACAAGAAGTAGGCTCCTTGAATTTAGGCTGCTTTCTCGCTTATTTTTGTTGATGCTATAGGCAACATTGGACTTAACACTAACTTGAGTCCCACCCGCATCCAACCCCCCCAATCATCCATCCACTCCGTCCCTACCCACCCAATTATACCACCGTCTTCCCGCCCACTCTTGAACTAATCAGCCCAACGCTCCAGCCCAAGACACAGGCAAATGCCCATGTAGCCACCCATGTGCGCGTGCCTAGAGACACTCAACTAGCTAGGCTGCATGTATGTGCCATGGGGGCATAATAGGTGCATGGGCGCAGGTGCACATGCAGGCCCGCAGGCATGCACACAAGCAGGCAGGCAGGCAGGCAGGCAGGTTGACAGATGGGTGGGCAGATAGGCGGGTGGCAGACTTGTAGGCGGGCAGGCGGGAGGATGGGCAGAACATTGGGTGGACAGGCGAGTAAGAAGGTCGTTGGGTCCAAGCAACCCGTTTATTGGTGATGGATTGATGTGTGTGGCGCATGTGTGCAAGTCGGCCTGTGTTTGTGTGCGTTTGTATGCATGTGCACGTGTGCTCGTGGGTGTGTGCACATGTTTGTGTGCATGTGTTAGCGTGCATGTGCGCACGTGGGTGACAGTGTGCATGTGTGTGATATTGTGTGCATACATGTGTATGTCACAGTGTGCATGTGTGTGCGTGTGTGCGTGTGTGCATGTGTATGCGTGTGTGCGTGTGTGCGTGTGTGTGCGTGCGTGTGTGCGAGTGTGCGAGTGTGCGAGTGTGCGTGTGTGCGTGTGTGCGTGTGTGCGTGTGTGCGTGTGTGCGTGTGTGCGTGTGTGCGTGTGTGCGTGTGTGCGTGTGTGCGTGTGTGCGTGTGTGCGTGTGTGCGTGTGTGCGTGTGTGCGCGTGTGTGCGTGTGCGTGTGTGCGTGTGTGCGTGTGTGCGTGTGTGCGTGTGTGCGTGTGTGCGTGTGTGCGTGTGTGCGTGTGTGCGTGTGTGCATGTGTGTATGTGTGCATGTGTGTATGCGTGCGTGTGTGCATGTGTGTATGTGTGCATTAATTAATTAATTAAACTCGTGCTCCCGTTGGGGAGTCACGGAGCACCGAAGTGCTTTTAATCCCTGTGTGTGCACTACAGGAGAAAGGGCAGAGACCCCCAGTCTCCTTCATGCCAAAGGCATGCCACAGCTGCAATCGGGCGCGGCTAGCTAAAGGACAGGCTAACGATCCGGCAAACTGTGGGTGCAATAAGACCCATGTGAGCATATCATAGCAAGGAGCGTGGGCAAGTAATCTGAACATAGCCAGGGCGTAGCATGGCTGTATGTGTGCATGTGTGTATGCATGCGTGTGTGCATGTGTGCATGTGTGCGTGTGTGCGTGTGTGCATGTGTGTATGTGTGTATGTGTGCGTGTGTGCATGTGTGCGTGTGTGCATGTGTGTATGTGTGCATGTGTGTATGTGTGCGTGTGTGCGTGTGTGCATGTGTGCATGTGTGCGTGTGTGCATGTGTGTATGTGTGCATGTGTGTATGCGTGCGTGTGTGCATGTGTGTCAGGTGAACATTTATGTGCATGTGTATGTATGTGGGCGTGTGTGTGTGCTGGGGGGTAGGATGGATAGGGAAAAGAAAGAGTGAAAAATGCAAGGTATGGGGGAGTTAAATGTTTCACCTCGCAGCAAAAGTCGTTGTGCCTGCCGCGTGTATTGACAAGCAGCCGTGGGCACGGTTGCAGCAAGTGAGTACACGCCAAGGGCCTACTACACGGTTCATGCAATAGCACACAGCCAGTGGGACGAAACATCTGCACATATTACTTGGGTTCATCTCTTTTGCACATTACCTGCTTGGGTTCATCAACTGAATTCTGCACCTTACACTTGCATGGCTCATGGTTTCAATCGCTGCTCAATTGACGGAAAATGAACAGGCGATCAACATTCAGATATGTTAATCCTGAAAAGTGACCTTCCACACCAGGAGAATGAAGGTCGATGCTGCTTTGACGCATGAGTGTAACAAGCAAAAATGGCTTTGTTGTTACATCCTTTGTTTTGTGAATGTTTGACTTTTATTCGAGGACTTTTGGATCAGTATTGGGAAAGTTATGAGGTTTCCAAGAAGGCGGTACTTGAAACTTGTACTTTGTCAACCGACTGTTAGAAGCCCTTATTGGTCGTGGCCTGATCCACGTGGGGTTATAGTTTGTTGGTCGGTACTACCAAGTCTTAAATGTTCCTTTGGGACTTTGGTGCTTACTACAGATTCAGGATCTCATGTACAGATTCTGCCAGGCTGTTGGCGTTGTTGTTCTGTTTTGTGTGACTAGGATGGATACGAGGATCTTGTTTAGAATTCCATGATTTTGATTGCATGGTTCTTTTCAGGCTAATTAGTTAATTAATTAATTAAACTCGTGCTCCCGTTGGGGAGTCACGGAGCACCGAAGTGCTTTTAATCCCTGTGTGTGCACTACAGGAGAAAGGGCAGAGACCCCCAGTCTCCTTCATGCCAAAGGCATGCCACAGCTGCAATCGGGCGCGGCTAGCTAAAAGGACAGGCTAACGATCCGGCAAACTGTGGGTGCAATAAGACCCATGTGAGCATTTCAGGCTAAGGTTGAGGCATGCTCGACAAGCACGTCGATATCAAGGACGTGGGGTCGCCATTGTTGCTACGTTGGTTTTGATTCACCATGGTATAATAAAGCTTGTCTTTGTTGTCCATCATAAGAGCCCCTTGGCTATAGACGTCCTTCAGTTCCACAGAGGTCGTCTATACACGAGCTTGTCTTTGTGTCTACAAGGGGTTGTGATTCCCTAAATCACGTGCTGTGGAATTTCCATCTCAACGTTGCTCGGATACTTGAAGTTCTGCAACTCAGGAAAGCAACCCAGGTAAAAGATCTTTCATATTGGACTGTGGATGATGTTGATGATCATTTTTAGTCGTTACATTGGTATCGGAGGATCTCTACTTTGGTGTTTCTCTTGAAGTCGTAACCTTCCGGGTAGTACAACGTTGATCAGATGTCTGTCATCCGAGAAGATTCATAGAGTTGCGGAAAACTTACGGTGTTACAGACTGAGACACATCCTGATGTGACTGTCTTGCTCTGTAACACTAGAAGTCAGCCGTAACCGTTGTCTCTACTAGGCAGACGATCGCGACTCCATGTGGAAGTATGAGTAGTTCGAAGACACAATCACCTTTACCCCCTACTAATCAAGGTTTGGGACCGTCATCATCTCTGGAACCCATTGCTAGGGAAGGTGCTGAGACAACTACTCATACTCCACGGCGTCAACTTAATTTCAATCGTACTTCTATGACTGAAGTGAGGCGGGTTACACAATCACCTTCATCCCTACGGAACCAGGTGTGGGCGACTTCTTCTCCTTCACCTCTCCCTAGAAAAGGGTGTTGCATAAGCCATTATTAACGCACCACTAAGTCACCGTCCCTTTCTTTAAATTCGTGCAATATTTCATTGACAAGCGTCCTTACTTACGGGCTTTCGGCTGGCTGGCCGCATCGTGCTGAAGTCCGACCACCGCCCTGTCTGTCGTGGCTGCTGACGCCGCAGTCTCTGCCTAGCTCCAAACATCTTTATATATTGGCATTACGCAAGTGTTGCTACGTTTCGAGCAGGGCATGCGGAGTGTTGGGCCAGTAGCTCAGCAGGTCCGGCTCCAGAATCCTGCTAGGAGCTGTCTTTTTTCCCTGCAGGCTCTGTTTTCGGCCAGGCTGACATGGCGCTACGGGTTATGGCTGAGCCGACGCACTGTTGCTGCCGACGGCACCTATCACCCGGTTTCCGGGTTGCGGCTGCACGCACGACCACCACCGCGACCGCCTGACGACGTCGCCGTCTAAGGTTGTTTTTTTTTCCCGGTGCTGCTTTTCTTTGACGACATTTTTACGGTGTGGCTCAGGTTACACCTCGTGTCTTTTGAGGGTGGCTCCGGATGAGCGGACAGTAGGGATTCATGGCTGCCTTTTTACGCAAGGTTCCTTTTGCACTCACTTGACAATCTTTCAGGATCCTTTTCTTCGGTGCATGGGCAGCCTACCCTTGCTGTTTAAGGACTGTGGCACGTCCTTAATTCACGCGTCGCCAAACATTTGTTTCAGTTGTGGGGGAAACTCTTCCTTTTCTTGTTGAGCATCATGACAGTGGAGGCGTTCTAGGTTGAGCTTTGGTTCCTCCCACGTGTATGGTGGTTTGGTTTTGGTGGGGAGGAGAACAACGGCATTTGTGTTGTTCCCACTATCATCATGGTACTATGGGTAGGGCGAGCTCCCTAGGAGTTGTCCAGATTGGTGGCAGCTACGTCTGGTTACCCTGAGCAATTTTTTGCGGGGGAGTGGACATCCTGGATGTCTGCAATGTAATTTCCAGACGGCATCACACATGCCAGGGCAGAACAACAGCATTTACGGGGTTTCCACTATCATACTTGGACAGCTGTGTCTAGTTACCCTGAGAAAATTTCTGCGGGGGAGTGGATATCCCAGGTCTGCCAAAAGGGTGCCAGATGCTATCATGGAGGCATATGGCATGGTAGATGCCACCACATCAGGGGACATCGGGATACCTGCAGTGGGTTGTCCCCTAGAGGGTATCACACGTGCACCCATGAGTTGCCAGGTGTCTCTTGCATGGGTTGCCCACTTGCTAGACGGTGTCCTTTGACACATGTTCCCAGAGGGGGTGGACCACTTGCTTGACAACGTCCCTTTACAAGTGGGGTGTGGGTCACTTGCCAGTTGGGGCCCTTACCTGCGCCAGACCATTGTGACCACGCATTTACTTCTCCCAGGACATGATGGTTACCACTGCTTGTTGGCAGATGGTCCCTGTTGGGCCTAGGAGGTGCACTAGGACAGCAAGTATGGACACCAGGGCTGCTGTCATAGTTCTTATCTGTGAATATATCTGATATAGTTCTCAGATCAGAATTTTTGACACTGGTCAAGGCGTTTTTAGGCCCATTTTTTCGACTTTTGGGCAATTCTGCTGGCTGTTGGACCACCTCAGGCCCTTGTGCTCCTCCGGCTTAGGAGTTCTGGCTACCTGGCACTTGGTAGTAGCCCTGTTCGAGTCTGCTATCTTAATAGGTTGGCAGTCTGTGGCTTGCCTACTAGGCAGTTTTTCTGAGTGCCATAGTGAAGAGTGCTGGCTCCTTCCTGCAGCCTGATTGACGTTTAGTCCGGGCAGTTGACAGCATGTGGTCCTTCTTCCAAGCAGCTTCTGGAGCCAGGCTCATTGGTGTCCGTCCCAGGCCTCCATAAAGCAGCTTAGTCACTTCCCCATAGCGTGATCGGCGCAAGCAGCTAGTCTTGGTTGTCCAGTCAGGCAACAGCTGTGTTGGATACCCACATGTGGGGGTGGTCCAACGCTGATTGGGCGTGGTGGCAGTAGCCTCTTGGGGGCTTGAGGCCAGTGGGGGATTGGAAACATGTCTATGGCGGGCATGGTGCATGGAGGCTACGTTGGAGAGTACCCTGGTAGTGGACTAGTGCTGTTGGTGGCAACTGCAAGCACTCATGGTGACGAGTGCCAGCACTCCTGGTGGCGACTACCAGCACTCATGGTGGGGCCTGAGAGCACTCGTGGTGGCGACTGCAAGCACTGCATGGTGGCCGCTGGCGACTCTGGTGACTTGGGGACGCCCAAGTGACGAGTATCTGTAATGCTGGTGCCTGCTCCTGACGCAGTGCTGGGTCCTGCCTGCTGGTGGACATCAAGCCAGCCTTGTGCAGATGAGTAACCTCCTACCCTTGCTTTGCCCTGCTATGGACTTATTCTTGCTTGCATGGTGCCAGGATGGCTTGTTGTCTTGATAGTACACCATCCGCCCTTGAGCTGATTGCTTGCACAGCATGATGGTTGTATGAATGGGACTGCTTGCACGGGGGGTCTGGCATCATGTTTGCGTGGGTAGGATGTCCTTGTTGGTTGGATGATGGGCGGGATCAACGGAGCTACAACTGTGGGGCAGGCTGGAATCTTTGGCATGACAGTGATGACAATGATGCCCACTCCGTTGACTCTTAATTGAGGAGTTGGACTACTTGGTGCTGGGCGGGGGCTCACATGAGCTTAGAGGTGTGGGTTAGTTGGGGGACCCATTCAGCCCTCTACCACCCTTACAACCTGCCTCATGTGCATCAGTATCCGTGGTACACTGACATTAATACCATTTGGCAGTCTACGTGGTCCACGGACATGGATACTACTTTCCATGCTTTGACTAGGGGGACATGGTTCAGTCTACTTGCTAGGGCCCTGCCAAGCTGAGGGTGTATCTGTTTGATGACTGATGGCCTCATCCAGCATACCCTTACGCTGCCCTACTTGTGCAACCTTGTCTTGGGCTCCTTCGATCCTAATGCCCACATTACCTTGCATGGTAGTGCCACCTGGATGGATGCGGGGAGTGATTTGTTGCTGGGGCCCTGCCAAGCTTGGGCACATCAGTTGGCTGATTGGTGATTGCTTTCAGTCTGCTCTCAAGCTGCCTTGTATGCAACTCTGTCTTGGATGCTGTAGTTCCCACCCCATCTTTAGTCATGAGGTGCATAGGACGTCTTAATAGAGCGACCCTGCAGGCCACCAGTGGTTTAGTGGGCTGAGAGACTTGCCTCCCCCACCCTTCTCTGGTTGGCTGGGCCTCTGTCTTCATGCGTATCCCATGGCGTTTGTTCCTGCTAGGTCATGCTGTCAATCTTGGGAAGCTGATACCAGGATTATTACAGCTTATTCTACGCAGAGGGGTGGAATTATTAGGCATGCTGGTAGTCTCCAGTTTACCAGTTATGCTGAGGGGGATTTGTGTGGGGAGCAGGGCGTGCAGGGGATTGGGCTGCACCTAGCCCTTGCATGGGGGTAGCGTGTGCTACGATTTACAAGTTGGGGCATACCGTTCATAATGCTGGTGAGGCATTACTGATCTTCTGCTATCCCTCTCAAGGCTGTGGATGTTTTCCCAGGCATCTTATGGAGAAATAGTGTGCCTTGTGATTATCATAGGCCACTGGCTATGGGTTTGAGTGTACTAGCTACTAAGGAGATGTGGCTTTACCTCACTCTCACTCCTTTGGTGCGACTGGAGGGGGGGAATTTTGTTCTGGTGGGGAGGAGATCTGTGAGGATCATAGCGTGGATTCACCCTGGGATTTCAGTTCATCCTGTCGGGCTCACCTCATAGATCCCTGACTATGTGGTATCCTGGTTTCGCTGGCCATCGGTGGGCTATTTTGGCTGTGCTTTGTGGCACCTCCCCAACCTGCTGACGGGTACCCACTGGTGACAACCCTGTCCACGGCCTCTCTTCATCATGGGTGTACTTCTGAGATACCCTTGATCTTCCTGAGGCGACCCTGTTGGCGACGTCTTCCTGCTGGATTGCTCCTGCCTCTTGGTGACTGCACTTCCACCTGGGGCGCTGTTGACGTTTCCTCGTTCCAGTTTGCGTGGACTGACGGGTGTCAGCAGGCCTTGGACTTGCTGCAGCAGAAGCTCACGCCAGCCCCTGTGTTAGGATTGAGCATTCTTGGAATCCACCCAGCCTGCTATGACCTGTTGGTGATCTGAGGGAGGTCCCCAGTTGGGATGGATTGGGGATTTATTATGGCTCGGTTACCTGCCACTCTGTTGTGGTGATACAGCATCTGTCCCTGACTACCTCTTCCCTTGAGAAGGGCTGGAATCTTTGGGTGTGCTGTGGTGACTAGCTTTGATGAGCCTTGGACCCTGGCAGCCCAGTTAGTTTGGGGGTTGCTGTATAGAGGGTTAGCCTTGCTACATGACACTCTGCTTCCTGCCCTGATCAAGCAGTGAGAGTTGTCAGTATTTCGTGGCATGGATCCCTGTGGATGACCCGTTATCCCTGGGAATGTCAGGCTTGTCTTTCACCCGTGGACTCTAGCTGAGGGAGGGTGGTGTCCCAGAACATGGAGTGGCCTCGCCTTGTTTGGCTTAGGTGCCTTGATCCTGTTTACTCCTTCTTGGATTCATGTGGACTCATTGAATCCGACGGGGATCTGAGTTGAGTGGGATGGACTCTGGTGGGAGTTTGGTTGGACTAAGCTGAGATGACATCCAGATTTTGGTGACCAGTTTCTGAGGATGGTTGAGGGGATCTGAGCTTGGATGGCACATGGAGAGTGACTTCTGTGTTGTACCCTCGACATATGGAGTGGTTCACCTAGGGCTTGATTCCTGGTATGATTAAGACACGTGGGTCATGTTCTGCATGCACGTCTTCGTGTACCAGACCAATAGTATATACCTGGAGGTTTCTACCTTGGTGCTGCTGAGTGGCCTATGTGGATCATAGGAACTGCACGGGCCCCTGTGACCACTATGAGACTTTGGCCAAGGCGTTGGCTGCACTCAACAGAGAGGAGGGGGAGGTGAGCTCTGAAGGCTATGTGGAGGAGGTCCTATCTCAGCTGCACACAAGCCTGTATGAGAGTGGCTCCCCTTTTTGTGGCTCATCTGCTGCATAGGATGTATGCATTGTCACCAGGACCTGAGATTGACATGAGGCCTGCTGAGGGGCCGGTCATGCTGGCAGCCTTACCTGAGGCCTTGAAGGAGGCATTTACTCAGTTGCAGCCAGTGAGTATGGGAGAGGCTTCCTACATGGAGCTGTTGGAGTTTTCAGTTCAGAAGGGTGCTTTGATTTGGTTCCTTCTTCCTCCAGCTCTGCCAGAAGGTGTTTTCCTTTGGAGACTTCTAACCTCTTTTGCATCCAGGGTTGCCCAAGTACACTGTGGAACTTAAGATCCGTCAGACGCCACTAAGGGTGCTGGTGCCTCTGATAGGTGCTAAGTGGTCGGTGGTCAAGACCTTTCTGCAGTTCTGGTGGGCGTACAGATCATGGGTGAGCAGGCACAAGACGTCCTCTACTTGGGTGATGGACCCTGAGAGTCAGTCTGTGGTGCTCTTCTCCTATCCAGGGGCATGCCTTCGCTATGCTGCCCAGATGGTGGCAGGAGCTGCTGAGACTTGCGTGGTGTTGCAGGTCAGCAGGGACTGGCCAGAGTTGGCCCACATGGTGGAGCAGTTTCCCATGGTGGACTCAAGGGCAAGGATGGCCTGAATGGGGATTGGTATAGCCTGTGAGGAACAGGGCTGAGAAGGAAAGGGGGCTTTGGATTGTGGTGTGAGGGGGGGATTCCAGGATGGATGATGGGGGGGCTCCAGTCCAGTTCTGATGTTCCAGTCCAGAGTTCCAGGTTCCAGGATGCTGAATGGAAGACCTTGTATTATGAGATGTGTTTATCTGGATTTATAGTAGATAAGGTAGTGACTTGTCTGCTGTAGAAACCTGTGACTAGTGTTACGTCCTGGCTCGACTCTATCCCAAACATCTCGCCTAACCTTACCTAAACTAGTGATGAGGCACCTACCGAGGAGTGAGGAGCTATATTGGCTATAAGACCTAGGACGCGACGACGCTGCTTCTCAATGCTTTCCCTTATAATACGCCATATACCGAATAAAACCAGGGTACTACGAAGGAAACACAACTACACTGCCGTGACCCAAGCCTATATGTGTTAATTCATTTAACACACGCCGAGTGCCATTCACGAAGGACAACTGCTGCATAAATGATCGCCGACAGGCGTGTATGCTCGGGCCGACATCGACCCTCGCACACAGGACCAACGCACGTCCACAAGGTTCACACGCAGGATAAAAGGACCACTACTAAAGTACGCAGCGCGGCGCGACTGCACCGAACCACCATACTGTACAAGTGCCACGTCACAAGGCCCGGTACCGACCGGCCAAAAGGTCCTTACTACACGTAAGCCTAGGAAAGTCAGCGAACTGCTCCGGAATGGCTGAGGCAACAAGGGACCTAATTTACGTCCGTAACAACAACAAAAGTTACGCGACGTAACACCTCCCCCCCACAAAGGTAGGGAGCCCTCTCCCTACGCACAGGGAGGAAACCAAGGGATAGGAAACCTAATGCACCCAGCACACACCAACACAATCGGCAGGCCATCAAAGATACAAAGCACAAACGTATTAACTCGGTCTCCACCACCACGCCGGGAGGTGTAGGGTTAACCAGCACCAAGCCTGGTGGTAGGTTCCCCTAACTGCCTGGAACAGAGTCCTTGCCGGGGGGACGGCATTGGGCAGGACACACAGAGTAAACAAATCAGTACCAAGGACCAAGAACGACCAGTCAACTGGCCAGAACGTGAGGGCGACTCTATATACCGGAGGGACAACACCCTCAGGTCGGGCCTAAGGCCCTCTATCTAGTTGCCATCAGTCTGATAAGTGCCACGCGAGGCCAGCAGAACATCCAGATACGCATGGTAGTGGGCCACATCATCGGCATTGTCATGCCTATCTACAGTGAGGAAAACATCGGCCCACACGCCATCAGGAAAAAGACCCAGGAAGGCCCAGTAATACCTATGCTGCGTAAGAACGACCTGGCCACGGGCCCAGTCCAGGAAACAACAGGCAAAGAGGCGTAGGAAAGGCTCTACCGCGATCAAGCAGAGAGCCCGCAGGAGTAGGCGATGATACCGGATCCGAGAGCGCAAACCCGTCGGGAAGAACAGATCTACCAGGGGCTCCACGTCAGACGGCCACATCCGGATGTGCCGAACCTCACGGAAGCGCCACCGACGGGCACACTGTCGCGACCCGAACGTCTCGAGGTAGTCGCTAGCCCGAGGAGGAGGATGGCCACGGGAGTCCAGACCCTGGCCCGGGATGGGCGCTGGACGACGGGCATCCCACTCTAGGATGGGCTGGAGAACCGTGCTGTACGTAGCACCCGGCACCACAGGAAACTCTACCGTAAGGGCATCTGAGGCCATAATGCCCAGAGGCGGAGGGTAAGCCCACTGGAACCCACCGTAGGTGTCCAAGTCATTGTGACGCCTAGCCCAGCGATACAGAACGCGCCGAACCAGGATCTCGCCCTGGAACACAGGATCAGCTACAATAACCATATCGAAAGGAGGCCGATCAGTCTCAATGGGTAGGCCACGGTCCCGCGGCGCCCGACACACCTGGGAGAACCCGAGGGACATGGGCGAAATGGCAAGCTCGGCGGAGGCGCGCGGCAGGTCACACTGTCGGCAGGCGTGCGCAGACATACCGTACCCAAGGACAGGCGTGTCGCGCGACTCCGGCGTCGCATGCACCACAGAAGGGACCCGATCCTGATCGCCCTCGGACAACTCCCGGAGGGAATCAGCAGCGCGGGTGGCGCGAGGATCAGGGCCGCTGGCCCGAACAACCGCAGCCAAAGACCGCGGGGCCGAAGGGACAGGGGCCGAAGCAGGGGTATAGGAACCGGCACAGACGCAGACGGCGCCGGTACAACAGGAGGTCGCGTCGGACCTGCTGCCGGAGGGGGTCGCGACGGACCCGCCACCGCAGCTGGCGCTCCGGTCTCCGGTGGCGGCGCACCCCCAGGCCACATGTTGAAAACAGGGCCCGTAGGGACAGGCAATCCGGCATACGACTGGTTACCATCCAAGCTCCAGTCGGGCACCGGAATCCTCTGCGGAGGACCACCCTCCCAAAGCCTGGGAAGACCGCCCGGGTCGCTAAAGAAACCCCGCGATGGCGGCGCTGGCGCTGTGGGGGCCCGGAAGCGACGACGGCGGGCGCGGCCGCTGGGGCGGAAGACTCGCGCAGAGGCGCAGGTACGTCGGTAGCAGGCGCAGAGACAGCCGGGCGTAGGAGCCGCAGCAACAGAAGAAACCGCAGCTACCGAGGGCTCGCACAGCGCGGGCGAAACCGTAGGCGCCGAGGCAACCGAAGGGGAAGGGGGCACAGATACAAAAGACACCCCACCTGGCGTGGCTGGAGCATGCGCCTGGGCCGCCATGAAGGCCCCGAAAGCCGCGGTCAGGGACTGGATCTGTGCCTGCATCGCAGAAACAGTCGCCGAGAGAGGATCAGGCTCACGATCCGAGCCCAAACGGGTAGGCTCCACCGACGCGCGCCGGGTCGACCGTGGTGAAGACGGGACAGGGGAAGGAGCCGACACTGAGGAGGAGGACGCTGCAGGGGAGGCCGAATACTCTGGCGTGTACTGTGCCTCGACTGGTGCGTCCGTAGGGGAAGGGTCGCCAAATGCTACTCCCGCTGTCTGGTCCGCGATCTCCATGAACTCGACCGCCCGTAGGAGGTCACAGGGGTTGTCATCTATATCTGCCTCGCCCTCGCCCGGAAGCCAGGGGAACACCTCCAGTAGTAAGAGCGGGCTACTAGGTCCCGTACCCGTTTACCACCCTGATGAGCAGCTAAGTCATGCAACTCAAAGAGCAAGGAGGAGCGACAGATAGGAGGGACATACAGGCGCCATTGAGGGGGAGAATCGGCTATTTGCACATATAAAAACCCACCTACAAATTTACAAGGGTGCTTGCCTAATTGTTGGGGAAGGGCTGCAATGGCAGCTAAAGCTTCCGGCTCAGTGGCCGTAAATCTACTAATAAGGCGTTCAAGATCAGAGGTAGGCATCGCTACAGAGGTATCCAGAACAGGTTTAAAGAGGTCTCCTACCGCCTTGCCAAAGAGAAGGGGAGGTCCTAGAGGGACTATGTTATCATAAGACTTTCCTGACCTAGTCGCTATATGGCTAAGCGGTATGGAAATTTTATTTTTCCCCTCCCCCCCCACCGAGACCACAGGAAGGGCCTCACACGGGAGAGAGAGTCCTACGTGAGAAAGGAGATCAGGCATGCGAACAGCAGTATGAAAGAGATAGGCAGAGGATTCATCATCAGGTAGTTCACCATAAGGGGTTACACCCATAGTAGTAGGAACTAGAGTAGTATTGAGAGCATCCAGGTCCTCGAAAAAGGAGTAATCTGCGCGACGGGAGAGTGCATCTGGTACTATGTTATCTACACCATGAACATACTGAAGTTTAAAAGGGGAAAACTGTGCTAAAAACTCCATCCAGCGCGCTTGACGAGGGGTAAGGTTGGGTTGGGAGAGAAGATGGGAAAGGGGACGGTGATCCGTTTGAATAACTAATCTATAAGGATCTATCTCACAGGGTTCATTCAGGCAGACATCAAATTGAGCACCTTTAAGAAAGTGCTGCCACGCGTGGCAACAATACACCACCGCTAAGAGTTCCTGCTGGTGTACGGGATAGTTACGCTCCGCAGGGAGCATTGTCCTAGAGATATACTCAATTGGCTGTAAGCCCTGACCCTGATCCTGGAGAAGGACGCCCCCGATAGCTACCTTACTAGCGTCTGTAGCTACCACAAAGGGTTTAGTAGTATCCGGTAGGATGAGTACGGGAGGAGAGAGGAGTAGGGATTTTAGACACTGAAAAGCCGACTGACATTCACTACTCCAGACAAAGGGGATATCCTTCTTTAATAAATGATTAATAGGGGCTGCTATAGTTGCGAAACGCGGGATAAAACGCCTATAGTAAGAGGCAATCCCTAGAAAACTACGTACACCTTTAACGTCGGTAGGGGTAGGCCATTCCTGAATTGACTTAGTTTTATCCGGGTCGGTAGCGACCCCGGCATCTGACAAAACATGTCCTAAAAATGGTACACTCCTACCAGAACAACTTTAGCACGGCGAGCCCACAAGGAATTTTCAGCCATTATCTCTAATACTTTCTTTAAAGCACGTAGGTGCGTTTCAAAATCAGGAGAGTAAATAAGGATATCATCTAAGTAAGCTTGAGCACAAGAACGGTCATGCTCAGATAAAGAAACAGAGGAGAAGGACGGATCCTTTAAATCAGATGACACTTGAGGAAGGTGAGAATTACCCATAACAGGTCTAAGCACTTCATTCATTAACATTTGAAAAGAGGCAGGAGAGTTACAGAGTCTCATGGCCGCTACTCTAAACTGATAATGACCAAAAGGGGTAGCAAAGGCGGTTTTATGGCAATCCTCAGGGCTATACGCAGTTGCCAAAAACCATCCGCACAATCCAGTACCGTGAAACAAGTGGAACCTTTAACCTTATTAAATATATCATCAATACGAGGTAGAGGGTATTTAGACTTCACAGTAATGTCATTTAACTTCCTATAATCAGTAACTAGGCGAAACTTGCCATTTGGCTTAGGAACTAACAGGACACCAGCTGAGTAGGGGGAGTTACTAGGCTCTATCAATCCTGCTTCTAATAGTGACACTAAAATCTGTTTTAGTTCCTTTAACTCGGTAGGGCCCATTCTATACATCGGAGAGTGCGTAGGAACTGCACCGTCCTTAATAACTACACGGTGTAAAACAGAACGAGGAGGAGGATAAGAAGGACTCTTTTCTTCAAAAACTTTGGAGGAATCTATCACAGCCATGTATCTTACTATTTCGTTTTCAGTATATCCCACTCCTATTGTATCCACTGTGTTTACATCTATATCCACACTATTATTAGTGATAGGTATCTCCTGTACTTCTAACTGAAGGAACATACATAATAAATATCCATATTCCTTTAATTCAGATCGCAACTCATCATTGGACATTAATACTTCAGGTATAGGTCTTACAGGAGGATCAACAGGTGTAGGAGGAGTAATATCTACCAAGGATAAATTTTCTACTTATAATGACGTTCTGGTACCCAGTAAGAGCTATCTGGAAACCAAATGACCATGGTAACATAATTAATGGTAATCTTATTATCCTGGTGCCAATCTAATCCTAGTAATACATCAGCGGTAGTGATAGGGCCTATAGTGGCCGTCAGGTTGACAGTACGTCCTTGTATGACCAGGGGAAGGGACACCGTACCCGGGGAATGACTGGTGCGACCGTCAGCATAATGAACAGTGACAGGCTTGGTGTGAGGGATAGGGACTAGTTCTAAACGCCTAACTAGGGCCTCGCTCACAAAGGAGCTAGCCGCACCGCTATCCACTAACACACAGACATTCAAAAGTTCATCAGCATGCAAGAAGGGGTCTACAACAGTGTGGGGAACGGTTAAGCCACCATTCCAAAACATAAGAGGACGAACACGTAAGGGTAGGGATGA
>RPFO01000746.1:0-29052 GCA_009746045.1 Mesostigma viride | reverse complement strand
GTTGGCCAGTGAAATCCGATGCTGTAAGATACGTTTCAGTAAGTTACTTCGGGGATCTTTGCCTGTACACGGCCAGATGGATAATTATATTGTAATGGAGAAGTGGGAGAACGTGCGTGTCTATTAGCAAATGCAGCGAAATATAAAAATGTAGTTATCAGCCTTTTTCGCCTATTCAGCAGTTGTCGTTGTCGGCCGTTGTCAGTAAGCGGCTATAGATTATGTGTGCTGGGGCCGGTGAAAAGACGCTAGCAAAGTTCGTCTGAATGGCGTCCAATAGAGGGGATTTTATTCTTAGTGGATTGTTGGACGAGGAGAAGGCGAGGTTGCTGGCGGAGAATGCGAAAGAGCAGAGGGAAGCAGCGGAAGCCGTGCGTGGAAGATGAGGTAACGGGATGGAGTGTGGGCCCTGGCTTCTGGTTATGAAATGATGGCGGTTGCAGGCCAGCCGTGCTCGCTGGTAATGGGTGCGTGGTGTTGAAATCCAAGTTCTGCGCGTATTCTGTTTTTTGGTCAATGATTGAAGGGATGTCGCCTTGTTTTATTTTTGTGCATCTGCGTCCCGTCGTGACTGCCTCGTCATGGACGCCCAGGGGTAGAAGTTCGAACGAGGGAATGATTTTTCAAACGCCTGGATATGTTATGATAGTACGAATAAATGGTAATGGGTAGAGGCGGCCAAAATTTTGTTGGAAGTGTGCCAACGCCGCACATACGACTTGAACAACCCTAGGTATCTTAGGAAAAGGAAACACGGATACGTCGGAGTGGAGGAAGAGGAAGACGATGACGATGGTGAAGACGGAGAGGTTTACAATGGAGGCCTTGAGAATGGGGAGACATTGAAGCAGGAGAGCAGGGTAGCGGTGAGTGGCCCGTCATGAATTACATTGTGGTTGCAGTTGTTAGCGAGGCGTGTTGATTGCTTCTTGCCGCGGGTAATCGCTAGCGCGCATAACCTTCTTTTTTCAACAGGTGTTCTGGTGCATTGACTGCCGCAAAGCAATTAATGGGACTGATTATGTGCCTATGATGCCGTTTGGGAATCATACATTGCCAACATTTCGTGTTTAGAAGGCGCGCCTTCAGAAGCATATTCAGCACCGCACGAGCCAGGTGCTGAAGGCGTGCTTGGAGAGGAAGGGGTATAAAGTGCGCATGACCGCATCGAAGAAGAAGAAGCAGCAGGAATCGGGCAAGACCATGATAACCGAGCCAGGATTGGCTTTCGTGCATGCAGTACATGGTGCGGCGCAGGCAGTGAATGCTGCATCGATTGCAGCGGTGCAGCCTGTGGCCATGGCGGTGCAGGGCGCGGGTCCTGAAGTGTGGGCGTTGGCGAAGCAGATTCACGATGCTGTCATGGCCACGTTGTGAAGCCAAGGAATGGGTGTTGGTTCCAGTCAGGTGCCTCGCCCGGAGGAAGCTTTTCTGCTGTAAGCAGAGGTGCGGCATCAAGCATTTGCAATCGCCATGAGAGCAGTGGAGATGTCTGCGGCATTGGGAGATCTGCAGACAATTGCAGGAGGACATTGTGCGGTACGCTTGTAGGGTGTATGCTGTGTTGTTCCGCTCGCTAATGGACATGTGCCCCTGTAACCTCTTCCAGGCTACTATCTCCTATACACCTCTTCAGGCTTGAAAAGTAAATTGCTGTACGGTTCACAATTGGCATGGCTTGACATGCACGCGTCCTTGACTGTGGTGTGCATGGGTTTGGGGTTTAGCGGTTTACATCAGACTCAGCTGTGTATCTGCTTAATCAGCCGACGTGTCACATGGGGACAGCAACGGCGCTGGGATGCAGCCCGGTGTGAATGCGAGTAAATTACGCGCTGTCATGCATGACGGATGGGGCGTGGAAGCCACGACCCACGTTTTTGTGTGTGCACGGGGGGGCTAGGGTGCCAGTCCTTGTGTTGCTGCCATCCATATGGGCATGGATATGCGGGAAGCTTTCCCCGTACCCATACTTAATGATGCATGGACTGGTTGTGTCAGCCAAGGGTTTAGCTGTCGTGGGTTTGCTGACTGATCATGGCAGGCTGCTAGGCTGGTGCTAGAACAGCCATAGCGCGGTTACTGCTATGTCTTGCCCGTGCTAACTGATGCTGCTGCCATGCGTGGAGCGCGAATCGTCCCGTGAGGAGAAGGAGGAGGCGGGGCCGGTGCACCCACGGGCAGGGCCGGAGAAGAAGGAGGCGGAGCACCCAGTGTGGGAGAAGGAGAAGGCGGGGAAGCACTGAAGCTCCACCCCATGTCAGGCCTCTAGTATAGGTGCCAGTTAACTAAACCCATGCACGTGCAGGTTGTAGCTCAGAATGTATTAAAAATCATATGCCCCTTTGCAGGTATATATGTGTAACAGTGACATGTGTAACAGTGACTCCCAACGGATCTATGTTCCTAATTTATTAAATTCTTACTGAATAATTGTTGTCTTTATGAACCCATGAAGAGCAAAGCCCGGTGGGGAGTACATGTAACGCATTACCACGAGAAGGGGTCCCCACACCGCACTTCTTCGCTCTCTAGCTGTTCCTATGCAGAACAAGAAGAGGTGGATGACCAATGTCCCGGCTGACACGCCAGCCCCTGTGGGCAAGCCCCCTCCCCCAAAGCGGAAGGGGCGCTTTGGGGAGAAGTGTAGTTAGGATTTTGTAGACTAGATAGGTTAGAGTTACCTTATTTCGATGTCGCGGCTTGACCCACCTCCACCCATTCAGCAAGGAATATGTGCTACATCATCTCCCAACGGAGGCATGTTATAATTTTATTTGATAGGTTAATGTAGTGTCTTGGGGCATGATGCAGATGAGATTTGTAACTTCCGTGTAATTATGTTTCTAAAGAGATTAGCATAGTACTATAAACATGCCCATGCGCATGACACGCAAGTACTTACGGACTTCCACCAGACCTGGCAATAAACAAGCATTTGATGGGATGGACCCAGCGATACATAATGGCGTGCATGCATAAAAAATATACACTATGCATGGCCCAATGGGCATGCATTAAAGTAATTACCAATGATAGCCGAGTACCTCCTATCTCATCCCATGTGGCGTCAGTCACAGACGACCTGAAAATAAAACAGTAGACATAACTGAAAGCTCTTGTCAAAAGATATTGGCACTGTCAATAGGTGGTAACAACAAGACCACGACAGGCCAAGGGAAAGGCCGACATGAGAGCACTGAAGCTAAACCGGCAGGCCGGGCCACAATTAACCCTCCAGCACCAAAGTGCCACTGCATCATGTAAGACAAGCCTGAGATATGGACCAAGTCTCCCCCCACAAGAAATGTCCCACAGGTAACAACCACCAGCAACTCGATCACAGCTGACTGAAACGCATCCACAAAGACTGGTGTTCTAGATACGAGTAACCACTTTCACGCCCATGAGGGTCGGGACGGCACTCCGACTGATAGTGTAGAGCCACCGGCCACACTCGCCCAGAAAGCGTCCTGCCTGCCCATACGTGTTCTGGGTAGACCGCCCAAATCGATTGCCGTCGCGCATGCACGTTGTCCGTGCCTCCTCAACCAGGTGCGACCCTCTTCCACGCAGCAGCCGCAACGTGCAGGGCTCCTGCAACCGCTCTTTAAGGACGTTGGTAGCCGCTGGGTGCGTCAACAAGACGGCGCCGGCGAGAACCACGGGATCAAGTGTGGGCATGGACTCCAGCAAAGTTGCCCACCCTGCACGATCCCAATAGTCCCTAGTATGCCCCGCGGACTCCCACCCCTCTCCCCAAGCCTGGCAGCTGGTGAAGACCACAATGCTGTACAGACCCCACATGATCGGCGACTGCCATACGTGGTTCCACTCTGCCACGAGCTGCCTCTCCATTTCCTCTGGGGGCAGCAGGTCGTGGCCGCGCCTTTCGTCTTCATGTTGCCGCCACTGGGCAACGTATTCCATGCTCCACTGACTGCCCAGGTCTGCGGGAATGTCGCGAAGCGAGAACAAGTTCCCCAGGCAGGTGGGAGGCTGCCGGCGCAGTCGCGACTTCACATCCGACATGAGCTTGCGAAATGTGGTGCCGTATGCCTCCAGGGTGGATGCAGACAGCTCCAACGTGATGCTGTTATTCCTGATGGGATTAGCCCGGGTGGGATCGAATAAGGTGCCAGTGATGAGCATGCGCGTAGGTGCTGCGATGTCGTCAATAGGGCCGTACTCTGCCTCCAAATGCTCCGCCTCCCTCCAATGAATACCGGTCTTGATCTGCCACTTGTGCTGCTGCACTATCAAACGCACTTCTTTGCTCATTACGCTGACCCTCGCGCGTTCCAGGGGGCCGAGTAGGTCAACAATGCACCCGAGGATTCCGGGCTCCATATCTTGGCCGAACCATGCCGGCTCATCAGGCCTGTGCTGGTCAGCAACCCTCATGCGGTGTAATCGTCCGGCAATGCTCTTCTGCGATAAGGACAGATTCTCGGTTACCGTTGCCAAATCGCAATGGGTCCGCAAAAATTCTTCGACTACCGCCGGCAACGACTCCGTCGAATACAGTGTCCCTCCCGACCGGAATGACTCCTCCGAGTCGGAGGGATAGGATCCCGTATCCGCCGAGCTCATGGGGGACCGCTCCCCTGTATCATTCGACATGTCCGCTAATGCAAAGGCTGCCGCCTGCACCTGAGATGTCTGCGGGAGTGTTCACGCCGCGATACAGTTAGTTAGTCACTATGCGAGGAAAAATGGACTCGTAAAAGTTATGTCGTCGTTCGACTTGAGAACCGGGTGGTGAGATTTGCGGGAAAAAGCCTGTTGTAGTAGTTGTTGTTGTATGTCCACGCCGCACATGGGCAGCAGAGATTTGTGTGGGAAGGAGGGTGCATGGTGATATTCTGCCACACCTAATGTGCAATGATGCACGCGGTTTAGTGCAATAGCGGGTCGACAGCGGGTCGCTGCATTCCTGCCGTGGGAAGGAGGGAGGTGGTACACAAATACCGTACAGGTGGTACACAACTGCAGCCAGCACAACAGCGAGTCGCTGCGTACCTGCCGTGGGAAGGAGCGGGGTGGTACACAAAAACCGTACAGGTGGTACACAACTGCAGCCAGCACAACAGCGAGTCGCTGCGTACCTGCCGTGGGAAGGAGCGGGGTGGTACACAAAAACCGTACAGGTGGTACACAACTGCAGCCAGGACAACAGCGAGTCGCTGCGTACCTGCCGTGGGAAGGAGGGGGGTGGTACACAAATACCGTACAGGTGGTACACAACTGCAGCCAGGACAACAGCGAGTCGCTGCGTACCTGCCGTGGGAAGGAGGGGGGTGGTACACAAATACCGTACAGGTGGTACACAACTGCAGCCAGGACAACAGCGAGTCGCTGCGTACCTGCCGTGGGAAGGAGGGGGGTGCTACACAAATATCCGACCTATATATTAGCGATAGCCGCCGCCTATTAAACAGGTCCTATTCATCACGCGCGTGAACGCCCCGTCATCGCCCCGTCATCGCCCGGCCGAGGGCCTTAACCCGTTAACTGTTTATTCGGAGTAATAGTCAACGACCTATACTACCAATAGCTGCCGCATATCAAACATCGGTTTTTCATCGGGCCCGTCGAGGGCGATGACGGTGACGGTCGTCACCGTCATCGCCCTCGACGGGCCAACATCTAAACTCTTCTGTTAACTCGTCGTCTGTCCCTGGTCCTCTACGGAGGACTGAGTTGAACTCAGTCCTCTCTAGAGGACCGAGTTTTTGGGTTTCGTAGAAAATTCGCCCCGGTCAGAATGTTTGTCAAAAAAATCCTCTCAAAATTTATTCAAATACTACGTGAAAAGATCTTTCTTGGACATATTTTTGGGATTTTTTTGGATTGGGTATGAGCGGCTAAATGTACGGTCAAAGTACAGGTGGTAAGGGTACTTTTCCACGTGAAACGCGAGTTCCGGAAATGCACGACCTAGCCATGGCGGCTCGCGCCCATGCATGCAGTTTACGTTTGCGGACGAGTTAGCTGCCCAAACTCAGGAAATAGATTTAACATGCCCTAAAGATGATAAAAATCAATTTTTAGCTCGCGGGGATGCGATTTACCCGGTGTCGGCACTGTTCTTGCTGGAAAAAACTGCGATAAGGCAGGTCGACGGAATTGATGACTGCGCTTGCTTTCCGGCGTAATTTCAATGGCTGATAGGTTTCTTTCTACATTTTAACATGCATTGTATAAGAATAAATTGAGTGACAGTATAGATTTGATGATTTCGACCATTCTGTCACGTCATGGTCTATGTGCCGCAAAGTGCTACTTTTGCGGGCACCGCCTGGGCCAAGGTAACGCCAGCCATGCCAGGTAAAGCCGGATAATCGTTGCCTCTTCGTTTCTTGATGTTCGTACATGAGTTTAAGCTTGCGAGGCGTTGTCAGGTTCAAGTCTTGGTGCTCTTTCTTGACCGTTGCCTGCCCCTCTCTAAAACCCCCTTTTCAGATGATGTTAGCAGGCATTTGCCTTAACCCAGTGTAGTTGTGCAGGGTTTTAGGAGCTGTGCAGGTTTAAACACCTTCGTAGATGTTAGTTACTCTCTTGCTACGTTCATACTGCATGATTGTGTGGCCACGGGCTGCGTCAAGGGTGCATTCAAGCTTTTACGGGTGAGTGAAAAGTCTTGGTGACAAACCACTGCCATCATGTGCCAGCAACTATGTTGGCCACATCATGGCAAGGCAAAACAGTTATAGCCATATCTATTATTGTTAGAAACAATGGAAATATGCTTAACCTACCCATTATATTGGTGGTTGACACTTATAACAAAACCCTTTGTTGGTAGGTATCCAAGCCCATTCCCTACATGCATGCATGGGCTCTCACAACATGATAAGGTATGATATACCTGAAGTATGATGATGCAAGTGTGTTGTCCTGTAATGCTTGAAGGGAAATGAGTTGATTGGGATGGTTGGTGGCCACGGTATTGTGTAGTATGACCGCGCTTACATGCTAGCAAAGTTAGCAAAAGCCCCATTCCTCTCCTGAGGACTGAGAGTTTTTTAATTGTTTCAGGCAGTTGCAGTGGCCAAAGTGAGCCCAGTTTTTTGCCACGTTTCAAGAACTATATTGTTTACATGCCTATATTTTTTCTTCATGCACCAGGATTTGATTGAATTTTTCCCACTCGTTCTTATCCCGAAAAATGCAAATTCGCGAGGGGTGCCCAACGTCCGTATAATTTTCAGGTGTTCGGGTCAAGTTTTCACATATGCAGTATTTTTGCCAACAAAATGACATCTAGTACACCCCCGATCCACATCAAAACATTTGGGATGGACCCCCCACATAGTCGCAACACGCGGTTGAAAATTGTCAACTCAGTCCTCCTGTGAGGACTGAGTTGGGACAGACGACGAGTTAATCAACAAACTATATTACCAATAGCCGCTGCCTATCAAACAGGTTCTATTCATCACGCGCGTCAACGCCCCGTCATCGCCCCGTCATCGCCCTGGCGAGGGCCAACCTCTTAACTCTTTATTCGGAGTAATAAAAAACGGCCTATATTGTCAATAGCTGCCGCCTATCAACCAGGTCCGTTTCATCACGCCCGTCGAGGGCGATGACGGTGACGGCCGTCACCGTCATCGCCCTGCCGGCATTGCCATACAAGAAGAAGCTCTCGATCCTAGGTATAGACTACCTCGTGTATCATCGTAATTCACGGACATCGACATCATTCATACCTACCGACGATGGCCAGCTGCAAAAGAAAAATGTCGACCAACAGACAGGACCTGTCGCCGGGAACCCTGTCGGCATTAAGGGCGAGACAGGCTTTTAATTCACGGACTTACAGACTGCGCACATGCACCGCTTTGCATAGGGTGTCGCGTGTGTTCAACGGCGCGGACTCGCACGCTTGCAGGGACGTTGAGCTGCAAACCAATGCACCGTCGGATTGGAGCATTGCATTGCAGCGGCTCACGAATTATGATCAAAAGGTTTCTCACAGCGCTAGCAAGTTGACGCATTTCATCGCAGTGAAATTGTCAGGTGACCGTATAGGAAAAGGTGCTCATGGCACGTTATACGCTATCCCTGCTAGCTCGAGTGCACCAGGTGGCGAGGCTACGCTAGTGGTAAAGCTGGCAAGCCTTCGACGAGACACGCTGCTGGTAAACTACCAGGAGGCTGTTATAACCGCCGTTGTGGCAGTGGCCAAGGAGGCCGGTTTCATGTCTATAGCTGGCCCGCAGGTCTGCCCTGCAGTAGAAGGGCTCTGGTCCACGTGCGGTGAAGTAGGTGGTATTGTCATGGAGAGAATGAGTGGTGACTTGCATGCTGCCCGTGATGCCCCGGAAAATCAGCGTTTTTTCGAAGTTTGCTCACCCAGCGTCCTTGCAGACTGTGCAAAGGCATTGGCTGGCTTGCACGGCGTTAACATTATACACAATGACGTCAAGCTCGATAATTTTCTCTACACCATGGCGCCAGGAAGTTCACATCCGATAATCCGTATTGCAGATCTCGGCCTGGCGACAAGAGGGGGGGAACGGATTTTCACGCATCAGGCTGGTAAGGATCGTCAGCCTCGGTGGCATCCCGCAACAGTGGACCAGCCCGGCATGCCAGGAGGGGTGGTGACAGCGCAGCGAGACCATGATGTGTACTCCTTCCTTGTGATGGTGGTATCCTTGTTCCGGCATAAGGGCCGCGCTCTCTTCGTGAATTCTGTGGATTCAGGGCTATTTAACTTGTGTCACAATGTCTATTACCACACCAAAAGGTTGGGCCCCCTTGCTTTCAAGCTACCCACGATGTCTGAAGTGGAGGAGTTGTTTCGCAATGCTCGGCCTTTTGTTTCCAGGCCTTGCCCAGAGAACGCTCCAGGGACACCACGGAACACGGTGCCCCTCCCGCGTGTCAGGGGTTAGGACATGTAGGATACCGTGACAGCAGCTTTGTCGACTTGGATCCATGATGTAACATCGTGGTTGCCTTGGTTTACTTATCGGTGATTACTGATGCCTGTTGTACACACGGTGCACATGTCTTATTAATTAACTTATTAAGTACTAAATTATTATATCGTCTTTTGATTGAGTTAGCCAGCTTTTGCCCATGCACACACATGTGCACATTAATTAAGTATATAATTAAACTCGTGCTTCCACTGGGGAGTCACGGAGCATTAACCCGGATGGATGGATGGATGGAGGGAGGGAGGGAGGGAGGGAGGGTTTAGGCTGGATGGAGGGAGGGAGGGAGGGAGGGAGGGAGGGAGCTAGGGTTTAGGGTGGATGGATGGAGGGAGGGAGGGATGGAGGGAGGGAGGGAGGGAGGGAGGGAGGGAGGGAGGGAGGGAGGGAGGGAGGGAGGGAGGGAGGGAGGGAGGGAGGGAGGGAGGGAGGGAGGGAGGGAGGGAGGGAGGGAGGGAGGGAGGGAGGGAGGGAGGGAGGGAGGGGTGCACGCAATCCTACCGGTCAAAGCGATCTACAAAACAGTTCTATGTTCTCTTTGTGATGGTCGCGACCCTAGGGGTGTTGGTTGGCATGCCGCCCTCGTGTGAAAACACGTTCCTTCCCCACTGCATGGGGCTTGTTGGCCTCTATGACCTGCACAGTCACGTGTCTATTAATTAATAAATAAATTCATGACCATGGGCCCACTTGGCCATGTCCATCATCTTTTTCCAAATCACTTAAAGAGGACTAGCACCCCCATGCATGTCCTCTGCACATGCGGAGACGCCAATTCATCAGTTTAAATTTTGTATTCAACTCGTGACACGCCAATTAATTAATAAGCTAGTTAATGAATTACGAACTGTTGTGCACATTAATTAATTAATTAATTAATAGACACGTGCTCCGTTACTCCGCGACGCGAGCACGCGTTTAATTAATTAATCAATTTGCTGCTGGAATACATTAATGAATTATATAATTAAACTCGTGCTCGCGTCGCGGAGTCACGGAGCATTAACCCCGATGGATGGATGGATGGATGGATGGATGGATGGATGGCTGGCTGGATGGCTGGCTGGCTGGCTGGCTGGCTGGATGGATGGATGGATGGATGGATGGATGGATGGATGGATGGATGGATGGATGGATGGATGGATGGATGGATGGATGGATGGATGGATGGATGGATGGATGGATGGATGGATGGATGGATGGATGGATGGATGGATGGATGGATGGATGGATGGATGGATGGATGGATGGATGGATGGAGGGAGGGAGGGAGGGAGGGATGGATGGATGGATGGATGGATGGATGGATGGATGGATGGATGGATGGATGGATGGATGGATGGGAGGGAGGGAGGGAGGAGGGAGGGAGGGATGGATGGATGGATGGATGGATGGATGGGGACACGCAATCCTACCGGTCAAAGCTATCTACAACATGAAGCCAACACTGTTGTATCCTAGCTCTCTACCCTAGGGGTCCTGTCTAGCGTGCTTCCTGGAATACATGGAGGTGCATGTGCACTTGGGCACCCAGATCGAGTAGGTGGCAGTTTACACCCATCACCAACAGGTTGTATCACATAATGTAGTAAAAACACTATTAACTGGGACATGGACGCATGGTGATCCAACGCCATATTTGAAGTGAGACAACTAATATGCCCCTAGTCAGCTGCACATGTGTTACATGATTTCATGTTATTAATTCCAATATTTGTAACACGTACGTTTCGAACATAACAAATTAATTCATGGAATAGTATCGTGTGGCTGTTGTGGGTACGTCACGGACAACTTCTTTTCCCCAACAAAGATAGTGGATGTCTCCCCAAGACGTCAATATGTACATGTAGGTCCACTACTATATAGCCTAAAAACAGCGGCCCAGACTTAATTAGTAACTCGCTCCTGCTGGGGCCCTCGTGGATCAAAATAACCCTAAGAATTATAGTTGTCTCACTTAATATACTGCTAGCTACCATGATATCCTTGATGGCTATACACAACAACAGGGGAACTGATACAACCGTCCTTCTTTCAGTATAAAGGATCTAGTCAGGTCACAGTTGCCATCTGAAATGCTCAGTAGCACCGCCTGGCATCTATACAGTGTGGGTGCAATATATTTAAAACAGTCCCAAGGTCAGCAGATGCATAGGGGATGCAATCACACCAGGCTGTCTCCTTTACACCATGCAGGGTCATCCTTACCCTGGGTAGTAAAACATATTATCATGGGCGTGGAGCCTTCTTGACAAAGCTGCATGGGCATTAATGCAATGTGTGCAACAAGTGTGCTCGATCCATGTGGGCCTTGTTCATCATGCATTCGTCCAGGAATACATCTCTCACTCCATACATGTGTCCAGGATTCAAGTTTTGTACCTATGCTCCTGTCAGGCCATTAATTAATTAATTAATTAATTAGGAACATAACTCCGTTGGGAGTATATGTAGCACATAGCCCTGAGAAGGGGCATATGAGCCTATAATACATTCTAAGCTACTTCCTGCAAGGGTGGGAATGTAAACAACACTTGCTCTAGGTGCACCAGGGCACCCGCACCCTCATGGTCTATCACGCTATGCCCGGGTAAGGGGGGAGCATGCCTGTGAGGGGGAAGATCATCATGGCTATACAGGAGCTATGGCATGGCTTCTCAGCAGGGAGTGACTCCCTGCATGGGCACAACATTACTAAATAAGGCTAGGCATCGTCTGGAGTGTGGCTCATCATAGGCACACATGTACATGATGAAATAAAGCGCGTGGCTTAGCTGGGATAGGGCCTCTAGGAGGCGTATACATGTACATGGCCACGGTCTATCTATTCTACACTACTACTGCTGTATTCCCCTAAGCTGGGGCGCCTGGAGTGTCAGGCCATGACAGGATGAAACTGGAGCTGCAGCTATTGAGACAAAGCCGGGAAGCCCAGGATACATGCGTGCATGGTGAACACCTAAACAGGGTGTGCCTCAGCCACAATATACATGCAGGCTAGCGTGTCCTTGGCCCTGTCGCCAATTGCACCTTCCAAGGGCACGGTGTTCCTGGGGTGAACAAAACTGTCCACTTCACGCCACGCCGCGGCCCTGCCAGCGCGCCGTAGGAGCTGCCAGTGCTTCTCCGCTTTATACACGAGGACGGCGCAGAGCCACGCAGTCACCTCGTACCTTTTACGCTCTTCGCCCCCCACCGTGATGCGTACCACGATCTCTTCCGGCAGTTGGTGCGCAGTCTTTGCCGGCAGAGTCTCCATGAAGAAGTCCATGACCGGGATCATGGAGGGGACAGTCTTGAAGACTCGTACAGGGGGTTCATGGAAACCCGCGCACCCAGGGGTGCACAACGTGTTACCGTTGGTGCCGCACCCTTGGGTCAGCGCCATCTGGATGGCCTCGGCGATGGAGTGTCCACCATGGCGTCGCGATGGCGTGCACTTCATGTGGCAGTCGATAGGAAGCTTCACGAGCAGCTCCTCCGTGGGGCGACATGTGTGGCCTACTTCGCGGAGGTCGCACCCCTGCAGATGCCACATCACAGTCGTCAAGCAGCGCCCAGCACCCAGGAATTTGCCCACCGGCTTCTGCAATGCATCAGCGCATCCTTTGTGCACCCTCTTCTGCCACCGCTCGTAATTCTTGCGCGGCTCTGTATCGATAGCGATAAACCACCGGATGATGCACGTGCCCAGCTCGCATCGCTGGGGGTCATGGGCGCGACCCCTCGCTCGACCCGTGAGAAGCTGTGCTAGCCCGACCCCGCCACCAGACACCACCGCAGCTCCCGCGTTGGCAAACTCGATGGCAGCGTCTGGGGCACAGCTGTTATCCCCCCATTTCCCCGTGTGCTCCCGGCCAGCCTTCACCCTGTGCTCACCGTGCTTTCTCAACAGTTCCGCACTCTCCGTGCAGTGCCTGCAGTCCTCGTCGGGACCAGGACACTCTGCCGGAAATGCCGGGTCAGTGGTGCGATCGATCTCCACAGGGCTGGCAGTCCCTGCATCATCATCATCCCCAGCAAGGTCGACGGGAAGATCGGCGCAGTCTCCCGCCTTCACCCCCGCTGCCTTCTCACTCGACTGTGGCCCTGTCCCTGCATCATCATCATCCAGAGCAAGGTCGAGGGGAAGATCGGCGCAGTCTCCCGCCTTCACCCCCGCTGCCTTCTCACTCGACTCTGGCCCTGGCGGCTTCCCCACCGTCCCCTCTGCCGCCGCACTCGCCTGAGGATCGACCACCACCAGTACCTTCATCGCCGCCTCCGCTCTCTGCCTCGCACCACGCTTCCCCTTCTGCAGCGCCTCCGCCTTCCCCCCCGTCTCCCCCTCCGCCGCCATCCTCTCTGGAACTTCCTCGTCACCCCCCGTACCCGCCGCCTCCGCCTTGCCCCCCGTCCCCACCTCCACACCCCTCGAGTCTGGATCTCCGTCCTTCCCCCCCGTGTTCGACGTCTCCGCAGCCTGCTGTGCAGCCCGCCTCCTCCTCGTCTGCGGCCCTGGCGACGCCACTACCTCCTTCGCCGCCGGCGTCGATGCCTGACTTTCAGCCACCTTCCTCTTCCTCTTTTTTGGCTTCCCAATGACCGTGCCGCGGTCCTCCTCATCGGTGGAGGACCCTAACTCAACCACCTCCACGTACCCCCTCCCCGCCGCCTCCGCCTTCCCCCCGGCCCCACCTCCGCATGCCTCGAGTCTGGAACGCCCTCCCCCACCCCCCTCCCCGCCGCCTCCGCCTTCCCCCCCGTGTCCCCCTCCGTCGCCATCGTCTCGGGAACGACCTCCTCCACCCCCCTCCCCGCCGCCTCCGCCTTCCCCCCCGTGTCCCCCTCCGCCGCCATCGTCTCGGGAACGACCTCCTCCACCCCCCTCCCCGCCGCCTCCGCCTTCCCCCCCGTGTCCCCCTCCGCCGCCATCGTCTCTGGAACGACCTCCTCCACCCCCCTCCCCGCCGCCTCCGCCTTCCTCCCCGCCGCATCCGCCACCGGCCCCACCTCCGCACCCCTCGTCTCTGGAACTCCCTCGTCCCCCCCGTCCCCGCCGCCTCCGCCTTCCTCCCCGCCTCCGCCCCCGTCTCCCCCTCCTCCGCCATCGTCTCTAGAACTCCCTCGTCCCCCCCGTCCCCGCCGCCTCCGCCTTCCTCCCCGCCTCCGCCCCCGTCTCCCCCTCCTCCGCCATCGTCTCTAGAACTCCCTCGTCCCCCCCGTCCCCGCCGCCTCCGCCTTCCTCCCCGCCTCCGGCCCCGTCTCCCCCTCCTCCGCCATCGTCTCTGGAACTCCCTCCTCCACCCCCCTCCCCGCCACCTCCGCCTCCGCCCCCGGCCTCTGTGCCGCCCTCCCCGGCTGCCCTGTGGCCTGCTTCTTCGTCAGTCTCCCTGCCGTTGCCAGGCCCTCGCGGGGCTGCCCTGTGGCCCGCTTCTTCGGCAGTCCCCCTGCCGTTGCCAGGCCCTCGCGGGGCTGCCCTGTGGCCCGCTTCTTCGGCAGTCCCCCTGCCGTTGCCAGGCCCTCGCGGGGCTGCCCTGTGGCCCGCTTCTTCGGCAGTCTCCCTTCCGTTGCCAGGCCCTCGCGGAGCGGCCCAGTGGTCGCATGTCCTGGCTGCCCAAGTGGAGCCGTTACTCCATGCATGTGGATGCCTCCCAGCTGCATGTTCCCACAGAATAAAGTAAAACAAGGAGTCTAGGGGAAAGGTGTAAGGACCCCGGCAAAAAGGATGCGTATTCTCTTCCATTACACCCATCCATGCATGCCAGCACCCCATTACACCCATCCACGCATGCCAGCACCCCATTACACCCATCCATGCATGCCAGCACCCCATTACAACCATCCATGCATGCCAGCACCCCATTACACCCATCCATGCATGCCAGCACCCCATTACAACCATCCATGCATGCCAGCACCCCATGACACCCATCCATGCATGCCAGCACCCCATTACACCCATCCACGCATGCCAGCACCCCATTACACCCATCCACGCATGCCAGCACCCCATTACACCCATCCACGCATGCCAGCACCCCATTACAACCATCCATGCATGCCAGCACCCCATGACACCCATCCATGCATGCCAGCACCCCATTACACCCATCCACGCATGCCAGCACCCCATTACACCCATCCACGCATGCCAGCACCCCATTACACCCATCCACGCATGCCAGCACCCCATTACAACCATCCATGCATGCCAGCACCCCATTACACCCATCCATGCATGCCAGCACCCCATTACAACCATCCATGCATGCCAGCACCCCATTACACCCATCCATGCATGCCAGCACCCCATTACAACCATCCACGCATGCCAGCACCCCATTACACCCATCCACGCATGCCAGCACCCCATTACACCCATCCACGCATGCCAGCACCCCATTACACCCATCCACGCATGCCAGCACCCCATTACACCCATCCATGCATGCCAGCACCCCATTACACCCACATTCTTTCCGTCCTGTTGCCCATACCATCTGGCTGTCCTCCTACTCAATTCCAATTCTCTGCCCCCCCCCCCCCCCCCCTGGACACGTCTCCTTGCACATGTAACTTTGGCTTCCCCTCCCATCTGTTTGATTCTACATCTCTTCAGCATCTTGTCCGATGCCGCCCCCCTCACCCCTCTCGTGCCACAGATTCAGTGCTGAGAGAAAGCGGGTTACGCATTGAGTCATTCATGCAGTATCAGCAAAGAGGACAGCCGATATTCGCATGTGCTGTGCCTAACATTACATCCACCAGCAGGGAGAGAAAGCACAGGCCACATTTTGCTGTCACATATGAATAAGTAATCAACGCGCTGTTCCCATATGCAAATAAAGATTGTCGTCAACATGTTGCATGCAACAAGCAATCACACAGTCGCCTACCTGAGCAGACAGTGCCATGTGTGCCAGCATGCGCGGCCCGAAGGAGCCCTCCCCCGCAGTAACCAACGCAGCCGCCACGTGGGGCAACGACGCCACTGCGCGGTTGCAGATCATCTGACACAACGCCGCGGCGTCCAGGACAAGTGCATCCCCCGGTGTTCCCGACAACCCTTCTCCAGGTACAGCTGCCGCCTGCGAGCACGCACCCACTGGGTCCTGCATCTCCTTCAGACACTTGCCGCTCCAATAACGGACCGCCCGCGTTAGTTGCCTCCTCTGCACACATGTCAAGGATATGCACAAATCAGCACAGCAACGGTTTACAGCAACAACACATGAGAAGAACAGTCCACACATGTCCAGCATTGCCGTTCATGCTTCCTCTAACTTCGTAGTAGTATACAAACATCCATGTACACGTGCAGCACATGAAGAAGCAAAGGGGAACTCACCGCAACCAAATACGGTGACTCCTTCCCATTCTTCTTCTTCTTCTTCTCACCGCTGACCGCCTGCGCAACCTCTTCCTCGCCCTCATCACTCTCCTCGGTCCCCTTCTTCTTCTTCTCACCGCTGACCGCCTGCGCAACCTCTTCCTCGCCCTCATCACTCTCCTCGGTCCCCGCCACCTCTCCGGGCTTCTCCATGGCCTCATTACCAGCTGTGACATGCTTACAAAAAGTAGCCCGACGGCCCTGCAATGCGTCAAGCATGTACTTTGATACCGCCAGTCTCTCCCAGTTGGATGTGCTCTGACACCCTTTGGACGCTTGATCGAATTGCTCGGGCAGCTTATACTGTTGCGCCTGCGGTGCAAGGGCAGAGACGCACAGCGAGACACACGCAGGCAACCGCTCGACAAACCCAGGACCGTTCAGTTATGATGGTCACGCGCCATCATTAGCACTGCGATCAAAGACAGTCAGTAACCATCGATGTATTGGTCGGCAGCACCCCGCGACCCGACACGGTGCTTCCAACGGGACATTGTTACCCATCAGATACATATACCCGCCGATGAATCACAAGCAAGACTACAATGTGAATACTCATGAAGGAACTTACCACCACGTGGAAATTGCTGCGCGCATATTCCATCGCGGATACATACTGTTGTGACTCCCAAACGGATCGACAATCTTTAGCGGCCATTGCTACGGTTGCGTACTGCCTGCAAGGTAATTACCGTTAACGTGATCCAATAATTACCTCAGGCTCACGTGATCGGGGGGACAGATGTTGATACCTCATTACCTCTGCCTGTACTGCTGTCACTGCACTGTACAACCATGCATTTGCGTGCCACTACCTAAATACATCATACACGATGCATCTTACAATTGCCAGCATGGCACCCGATCGATCGAGTGCGTGTACCACCTGTACGGTATTTGTGTACCACCCCGCTCCTTCCCACGGCAGGTACGCAGCGACTCGCTGTGGTCCTGGCTGCAGTTGTGTACCACCTGTACGGTTTTTGTGTACCACCTCCCTCCTTCCCACGGCAGGTACGCAGCGACTCGCTGTGGTCCTGGCTGCAGTTGTGTACCACCTGTACGGTATTTGTGTACCACCCCGCTCCTTCCCACGGCAGGTACGCAGCGACTCGCTGTTGTCCTGGCTGCAGTTGTGTACCACCTGTACGGTATTTGTGTACCACCCCGCTCCTTCCCACGGCAGGTACGCAGCGACTCGCTGTTGTCCTGGCTGCAGTTGTGTACCACCTGTACGGTATTTGTGTACCACCCCGCTCCTTCCCACGGCAGGTACGCAGCGACTCGCTGTTGTCCTGGCTGCAGTTGTGTACCACCTGTACGGTATTTGTGTACCACCCCCCTCGATCCTTCTGGCGGCAGGCACGCAGCGACCCGCTGTTGTCCTGGCAGCTCGTAAATTAATAATGTCAATGTTGTCCTCAAGGTTGGTATAGCTGTCGCTGCACGGCGGAAGTCCTCCCGATCGATACAGCCTTTACATATTATCGGTTGCTTTTGAACCCTGTTGTTCTTTGCCGGTCTATGATGGATTCCGTAGTAATGTTGGAATCCGACTTGGCAAGTGAGCAGGAAGTCGCCAAGGCGTGCAAAGCCATGAAGAAGATGCAAGCCAACATCATGAAGGCAAACAGGTGGCGCGACATCGACCAGAAAGCTGCTATCAAGAGGGCTGGTGGATTGCTGGCATATAGGAAGCAGCAGGCGGAAAGGCAAAAAGCAAGGCGGGAGGCGGCCAAGAAGGTTCCTGCCAAGAAAAAAACGCCCGCCGCATTGAAAGCCGAAGAGAACCACCGTGTGGGCAACCGGAAGAATGCCGGGGAAAAGGCGATTGAAAACGTGGCATTGCGTGAGAGGAACATTGCCGAAACCCCTTTACAAAAGAAGTGTGCGGCGGATATCAGGGAGAGGGGATACACTGTCATACGAGGCATCGTAAGCGAGGAAGTACGCGTGCAGATGCTGAATGCTGCGCAAGACATGCCGGATACTAAATTTGACAGAATTTTTCGGAAGTACAACGAGAACACCAAGACGTTTTCATTCCCTCCAAAGCAACGTAGCCAAGCCCTTATCGACGAAGACAGCCCGTTTGGGAAGCTCGTCTTGGGATTGGCGGTCAAGATCCTGCATGCTGCGCTGGACATGTCCTACGTGCCTAAGCCACGTGAGTTGCTGGTGCTCCGAAGCCTGGCTAACTGCAAAGAACAAGGGCCCCATTCCGATCTTACACGTGAAGTTTTGGCATGGGAGGTATACTTCCCAGTAAGTTGCATCATCGCTGTACAACCCGACACACGTTGGGTTTCGTACGACAATAGTATCCGCCATTATAGGAAGAGGGACATCTCCAAGAGGGGGGAGGGAAAAACTGAGGTGATGCTCAATCCTGGTGATGTTGTTTTATGGCATGGAGCACATGTGCATGCTGGTGCCGCGTACCAGGTGGAAAATCGCCGCATTTTTTTCAAGGGCATCAGCACGGCAAGGCGACTGGGCAACCAGGGTCTCGCAGATAGCGTTTGCCCAGTGATTGTGTAAGTAGTCCACCACCCACCCACCCACCCACCCACCATCCATCCATCCACATCCATCCATCCCACCCACCCACCCACCCACCCACCCACCCACCCACCCACCCACCCACCCACCCACCCACCCCCCCCCTCCCTCCCTCCCTCCCTCCCTCCCTCCCTCCCTCCCTCCCTCCCTCCCTCCTCCTCCCTCCCTCCCTCCTCCCTCCCTCCCTCCCTCCCTCCCTCCTCCTCCCTCCCTCCCTCCCTCCCTCCCTCCCTCCCTCCCTCCCTCCCTCCCTCCCTCCCTCCCTCCCTCCCTCCCTCCTCTCCCTCCCTCCCTCCCTCCCTCCCTCCCTCCCTCCCTCCCTCCCTCCCTCCCTCCCTCCCTCCCTCCCTCCCTCCCTCCCAGCCTCCCTCCCTCCCTTCCTCCCTCCCTCCCTCCCTCCCTCCCTCCCTCCCTCCATCCATCCATCCATCCATCCATCCATCCATCCATCCATCCATCCATCCCTCCCTCCCTCCCTCCCTCCCTCCATCCATCCATCCCTCCCTCCCTCCCTCCCTCCATCCATCCATCCATCCATCCATCCATCCATCCATCCATCCATCCATCCATCCATCCCTCCCTCCCTCCCTCCCTCCCTCCCTCCCTCCATCCATCCATCCATCCATCCATCCATCCATCCATCCATCCATCCATCCCTCCCTCCCTCCCTCCCTCCCTCCCTCCCTCCCTCCATCCATCCATCCATCCATCCATCCCTCCCTCCCTCCCTCCATCCATCCATCCATCCATCCATCCATCCATCCATCCATCCATCCATCCATCCATCCATCCATCCATCCATCCATCCATCCATCCATCCATCCAGCCATCCAGCCAGCCAGCCATCCATCCATCCATCCATCCATCCATCCATCCATCCATCCATCCATCCATCCATCCATCCATCCATCCATCCATCCATCCATCCATCCATCCCATCCATCCATCCATCCATCCATCCATCCATCCATCCATCCATCCATCCATCCATCCATCCATCCATCCATCCATCCATCCATGAAGCAGAAAGGGAGCACGAGTTTAACCTTGCATGAAGTAGCCTAGGATGTCTTAAACGCCATATGCCCCTTCTCATGGATATGTGCTCCATTGACTCCCAACGGAGTGATGTTCCTCATTAATTAATTAATTAATGAATTAATTAACCTATGAATATGACGCCCCACTTGTCTCGTTGCCTTAAAAAGCCTGGCCCCAGGTTCTGATCACTGCATGGTAAGATGATCATGCCCTCGCGTTAGGTAGGGCATCCACAAAAGGTCATATCAATTGCTTAATCTCGTGCACCCATTGGCGAGCCACAGATCAGGAGCCCTCGGAGTGATGGAAAGAAACCTTAACCAAGTTATGTAATATTTGATATCCAGGTGTATCATGCAGTGTACATGGAGCATAGTTGTCTGATTTCACTTGCAAAGTCTCAGAAAATTTACTAATGGGTCGTTCCCTTACCACGTATATGAATACAGAAAAACATTTAAATAGGATGTCCCCAAAACTGGGCACACGCAAACTGGGCACGAGCATGACGAATGGGATGCTCACAACCTCAGCCCCATGGCCAACAATATAAATACAATGTCCCCAAAACTGGGCACACGCAAACTGGGCACGAGCATGACGAATGGGATGCTCATAACCTTAGCCCCATGGCCAACAATATAAATACAATGTCCCCAAAACTGGGCACACGCAAACTGGGCACGAGCATGACGAATGGGATGCTCACAACCTCAGCCCCATGGCCAACAATATAAATACAATGTCCCCAAAACTGGGCACACGCAAACTGGGCACGAGCATTACGAATGGGATGCTCACAACCTCAGCCCCATGGCAAATAATATAAATACACTGGCCTCCCTACGTTACAAAATGCCGTGATTATCTGACACGCCCATCCTGTGCAGGTCATCGTTTCCCATGCTGGTCCGTCACGCCCCCCATGTGCAGGTCACGATAGTACGCTGGGCACGCCCAATCAAACGCATCGAGCACGTAGTGGTTGTTCCCAAGGTGGTCGTGCTTCACCTGTAGGACTGGTTCTGATGTGGTGTCACCTACACGTGCCGCCACATGCTTTACTTTGCATTTGGTTTCGTAACCACGCCGCCAGCACTGATGCAACAGTCGGACCTGTGACCCCAGGTAGGACAGAGGCTGTGGATACTTCCCCGTGGCTTTCCACTGCGAGGACAGTGTCATGTCTTTGGTGAACACAGGACAGTCCGTCACAGTTTCGTCCATGTTGAACATGGGATTGCCCTGAACGTCCTTTGCATCCCCTGACTCAAACCAAATCGGGACAAACCACATGCTCCCCATGGCCCCCTCAGCAGGCGTCAGCATGAAGATGGTGCCAACCTCAGCAAACCAAAATTCAGCGTCCACATTGTCCGCCGCCTGGTATGCCAATGAGTCTGCTGTCGCCACTTGCCCTGCCGGGTATGCATCAGTGTGGAAGCACCTGACCTCCCCAGTCGTAATGGTCCTGGCACCGACTACTGCACTAGCATAAACCTTCACGCTGCCAGTTGCTTCATCCCAGGGTGGACAGCCCAGCGGGGCGAGAAGCTCGTCCACCGTCTGCTTGTCAGCGCCAATTTCGGCCAACGTAGGTGTTGACTTAGGGTTACGGCCGCAAGGCATGCCCCCCATGACCTGCACACACACAGCACCCCATGCAAAACACACAAGTGCCGTTGTTAGCCTGGGCATATGAAGGGAAATGCTGGGTCGGCCCAGCACACCAAGGAATGCCCTAGCCCTAGCGCCAGCGCAGCCATAGCAACAGCGCCCATGCGTTTCCTCACCTGCTCGATGCGCCCCAACGCGCAGCGCTCGTGTATGACCGTTGGAAAAGTCGCCCCTTCCCGCACCCACACCTCCCGCCCAGAAGGACCGCCACTCGCGCCACTACCAGTCGCGGACGCTTTGGGATACAGCTTGTTGAACATCCTGCTTTCCTGCAAGGTTTGCAGCACGCGTTCATCGAGCTGGGATGTCTCCTTAACCAGCATGGACTGCCACGCCAAGTAGCCCTGTAGTTTCTGCAGCAAGTAACGCCCCGGCTCCTTGCTGTGGCATTTGGCCATCGACTCCATGAGAGATTTCAGGAATAAGTGGTACCCCTCAAATTCATGCGGGCCCAAGGACCAGATACGACCCACATCGTCAGTCTGTGCCAAAGCATGGCGCGGTATGTGGACGTTATGGCTGGCGGCATTGTCTTGGCGTGCCATCCTCTTCTTCTTCTTCTCCGCGTTCTTCTTCTTCTTCTCCGCGTTTTTCTTCTTTTCGTCGCCATCCGCTGCCTCAGCCATTGCCCCAGGACCCTTTCCTGCAAGGCTGCCACGCGGCCACAAGGTGCCGAAACACTCTTGAAAAGTGGCGTAGACGTTGTCCGCAGCCAAGTTGTAGATTGGAGACGTAACGGGACCAAGCATCATCTGCGCCCACTTGGCGAGGTGCATCACCATCTTGCTGATCCGCCGGGCCTTCCTTTTCTCCTTATCATCTCCCTCATTCCGCCTCCTCAGCAGCAGCATGGGAAGTGCAAAAGGCATTTGGAACAGCAGGGTCAGCAGCTCCATTCCCTTGTAATGTGGATACAAGGTAAAAGCTTTCCCCTGCGGCAGCCGGCTCCCGACGCGCGTGGGGTGTGCGCTTACCCAAGCATCCAACTCCGGGTGCTGGCGAGTGGGAATTCCATCCTCCTCGAGGTAGCGAGCCACCTGCTTACATAGACCCAACGTCAGATTGTGAAAGATATCCATCGGATACTGCCGGTAGCGGTCAAAGAATCGAAGATCCCGCCAAGGCCACAGCGGCTGATACATCACCCCGGTCTCCTTCGCCTTCTCTTTCCGTGCCGTGGCCGTCGCCATGCCCTCCATCTCCTCCAATATTTCCGCCGTTTGCTTCTCACTGCGCATGTACTCCGCCACGTCCACCGTCGCATCCGCCCAGTCGTCGTGGTGAACGTTGCAAAAGGGGCATCCCTGCAGTGGCGCACACACCCACAATGCGCCGCACACCAAGGTACGCAGAAATAAAAGAAGGCCTGATGGTTACGGTGATAACAAACCAACACAGCTTCCCAATACATCAAGGTCACATGGGCAGCACCCCGAACCAAGCTACGTGACAACATCACTCACTTTGTCGCCGGTGCAACCCTTGTGCCCCATCGCGCCGTTGCGGGCGGCCGAATCCATCACGTTCAGGTTCGCGACACGGATTTCCCACCGCTCCATTGGCGTTTTGGGAAACTTCACAAGCATGGGCACGCCCTCTGCCATCGCATTCATGTCCTCCACAAGACACTCAAGGACTGCCTCTCGTGGCACATGTGTATCTCTCACGGTGATGGGGAAGATCATGTCTCTTGACTTGTTGTCGGCGCGCTCGATGTTCAGAACAGTGAACAAATGCGCTTCCAGCGTCCCATGCCGATGGAGATACTCCTCAAATGAGTCATCCCACAACGCCACTACCAAATATAGGATGGGTAGACCAGACTTAGAAGGGCGGTAACAGCGGAATTCGGCTTCCCATCTAGAGAATCTCAGCCTCTTGTACCGAGGCTTGTCCGGGGACAGGTTGTACGACCTGCGCATGAAGAACACTCGCCCGCCCTCTCGGTCAGCCTCGGCAAATTTCCTCCACTTACGGACGCCAACCACGTCAATGTGACCCCCGTAGTTCAGTAAAGAGATCTCCTGCTCATGCTTCGTCCAGAAGACCTCACTGACACGATCGGCATCCCGCGGTACGGTCCCCCCGGACAATCCCTTGCGCGGTAGAAGAACCTGCAGGCATCATGACGGCGGGCAAATACTATAGGATTGTCATCAATATACAATACTAGATCCATCCAAGCGTGCTGGACGTGCACACGTCAATATCCTCCCACCAAATGTAGTGCACTCTGTGTCATCCTGCGCATGCGTGGTCTCAATTTAGGATGCCGAGGATGCCGAGGAGTGGCTAACCTCGGGAAAATAGTGTTCGGAACTTTGCGCTCATGCAGGACCAAAAAGGCTACGACATTATTTGGTCTCTAAACACACCACATTGCTGCATAAACACTGTCATCATACTTGATATATGGTGCAAACATTGCACTTCCCACAACCCAGTTTAATAACCATGCTTGCACTGGCCCGGATGCATGCCCATTACGGCAGTTTATAGTGGTCAACTGGTACCAACCAACAAGGGAGCCCGGACAGACACCAATCTGTTTTCAGCAGAATGCAATTAACTCAGCATGTGCAATCCCAAGGGCATATCATGATGAGTGTACATCGACACAAAAGCACCATCCGTGCCACTTACCGGACTTTCGCCCATGGCTCACGAGTACCGTCAGCGTTTACTTGCATGAAGACAGCGCGGACAAGGCAAAGTTCTTCTCGCTTTCGCTGCCCCTTGTTGTTGTCCATTAACACCATGATGGTGTCCCCAATGCGGACGACACTCTGCCGCTTCTCACTGGAACTTGCTGCCAAGGCGGGAAGCTGCACCTCCTGTTGTTGAACTGTTGGATGGGTGTTGTAAAACTGGGTCTGATTGAAAGTCCACACACGCCGATCCTCATTCATCTCGTGTTCTAGTAACAGTTTCCCCGTGAACGACTCATTCTGCAGCAGAGCGGATAGCGTTGACTGTATGCTGATGTAAGTGAACTTGACTGCCTCACGCAAAGGATCGCCCTCTGCCTCCGCTGGGACCCAATTCACAGTCAGTGCGTCCGCAAGGGGCAGGCCCTTCTCCAATGACCGTCTCCTAGCCACGCCGAACTCCCCGTGGCTGGTCACACTGTATTGTGGGTGCTTCGCCAGTTCCTGAAACGCTTCGATGCACTTATCAGGAAGACCAAACTCCGTGGCTATGCAGAAAAGCGAAGCCTGTGTAAAATCCGCGTTCCCAGACAACGGCTTAGACCATGCCCATGGGTTTCTTGATGCACGGCCGGCGCCGGCCTCAACATCACCAGCCGTTCCTCCCCCACCGTCTGTCGTAAGCCCCTCCTCCGCCATCGCCCCCCCTGCCCCACCGTCTGCCGTAAACTCCTCCTCCGCCATCGCCCCCCATTCCTCCTCCATTGAGTCATCAGGGCGCGGCTCAGCAGGCTCTACGCCTTCCATGCCCGCCGCATCGGGCTCCGGCGACCGTGTATCCACTTCAGCCACTTCAACAGCTTCGGCGGTCTTCAACAGCTGTTCACCTTGCGGGCATTCCTGGCGTGGCTCACCAAACAGCCTTCGCCGTTTGGCTCCGTCGTTCCCGCCGCTGGGAACGGACCAGGAGGCACCGACATTGGGGCGCGCGACGAGCGGTTGTGGACCGATATCGGGGAACGAGAAGGGTGCCTGACGACGAGAACGTTCAAGGCCTCACCTACGAACGACTTTTGGGGGGACTTGTAATATGCCTGAGATCGACGAGTCTTCAGCCAGCTCATTTGCTTGTCAGGCTGACAATTCCGTGCGCATCGTTGCCATGCAGTGTCGTCCCATTAATATTGTATACACCTCCAGTTGCAACAAACGCCATGGACGTACAGCAATTACAACACGAGGCTTATACCAATACCTAACTAAACCGAAGGTGGTACACAACTGCCGCGGGAAGGAGGGGGGTGGTACACAAATACCGTACAGGTGGTACACAACTGCAGCCAGGTCGACAGCGGGTCGCTGCGTACCTGCCGTGGGAAGGAGGGGGTGGTACACAAAACCGTACAGGTGGTACACAACTGCAGCCAGGACAACAGCGAGTCGCTGCGTACCTGCCGTGGGAAGGAGGGGGGTGGTACACAAATACCGTACAGGTGGTACACAACTGCAGCCAGGACAACAGCGAGTCGCTGCGTACCTGCCGTGGGAAGGAGGGGGTGGTACACAAATACCGTACAGGTGGTACACAACTGCAGCCAGCACAACAGCGAGTCGCTGCGTACCTGCCGTGGGAAGGAGGGGGTGGTACACAACTGCCGCCAGTATAACAGCGGGTTGCCGCGTTATAGGGTGACCTGACAGCGATGCCGCAAGAACGTGTACCGTGCGATGTTTGGTTTGCCCCTGACCACTGGGGTTGTAGCCGTCGGATGGCTGCAACCACGTGTGTACGCGAAATTTGACAGTGCACCAGGAGTGCACGCGAAATTTGAAAGTGCGCCTTCACGTCTTCACCACGCGTAGGTGACTCCAGTTAACGTTTACGCGCAGCTCATCAGTTTCTATGGCGCCCAAGCTCAAGAAGAAGGCCATGATGTCGCGGGAGGAGGAGGACATGGGCCGGCGGCGCAAGAAAAGCCGCACTTGCCTTCCTCCGAATCCGAATCCGAATCCGAATCCGATTCCTCTTCCTCGTCGTCCTCCGGCGAGGACGACGATATGGCGCCCGGAGGCACCGGCCACCACCTCCGCCGGCAGGAACTTGCAAATCGCGGCCAACAGGGCGGAGGAGGGCCTCAGGCAGGAGGTGGCGGCATTGAGACAAGACGTCGCCAGTCTCATGACGCGACTGGGCACCAAACTGCCCAGGAATTTCGTGGGTTGCACATTACGCATTATATAGCTTATTTGCTGAACTTTTTTGCTTTACACGATTCATTATTCCAGATTTCTAACTTCGCACTTTCTCTATCTTGCACATTGCACGTTTGCAGAAGACGACCCCAGCTTTTTCGGCAGCTGTCGAACACCTCTCCAGGCATTGCCTGAGCGTTCGCCCTGACGTCGGGCAAGCCGTTCAGCTGGACCAGGAGCGGTCCGTCAGGGAGATGGGTCTGCGTGGCGCGATCGCCATGTTCTTCCAGGAGTCGGGCATCGTGAGAAGCCCCGCCGACTCGGTTCCTGCGGAGGATTACGTTCAAGTCCGGGCTGCGCTGATCAAGCGCCTGGCCAACCACCGGTCCAACTTGTACAAGTTTGGCCTGGTGCGTGTGTCCGACGATTACACGCCGTGGTTGGTGGGGACGGCCACCACCAATCGCATCAAGAAGTACGCAGACCTTCCAGCATGGCTGAAGGAGGACTTCTGCCGCGTGGTACTTTTGTACTATCTGAAGATGTTGCACTTCACGGTGCAGGTAAGCAGCCTTCTTATCATTGTTTCGTGGCATGCGCTTACTTTCTTTAACACATTGGTACATAGGCCTATACTGCATGTCACTCCATTTAGTTTTTGTATGCCAACAATGACTTATATTGTTTGTTCAATGCATGCACGGTTAAAATGAATGTACTTGCCGTGTGATCATGACACCACAAGCAGGAGGTGCGGGACAAGCGGCCTGAGCTGTGGGAAGATTGGGAAGACATCGCCTCCAAGTGCTGGGACAAGAAGAAGGTGCGCGAGGCCCTTCAGGCCACGACCGTGATGCGGTCTGGGCCAAGGCGCGAGTGGGACGACGTGGAGGAATGTTTCAAGGAGGTGGCGAGGACGCGTGCTTCCACCGGCAGGTGCCAACGCGTGTCTTGTTCGACAACATAAACAACCCGTGGCCCTACTCTGACGCAAGCACAAACTCGCACAACCGCACAAGCATCGGCGCCTCGAGCGCACCAAGCGAGCGCACATCAGAACCTGCCGAGGAGACCCCATCCATCGGCGCCGCGAGCGGGGATGTCACGCACTCGGCACCGGGCCAGCCCCAGTCAGCACCTTTGTAGAAGACCCCACCCATCGGTGCCTCGAGCGAGTTTGTCACGCAATCCAATGGATGATAACAAAGCCAATAAATATTTAAGGATGTCATCAGCCGACTTGGTTATCTGATCATATATTGTGCTACCATGGTCCGGATTCTCCCGATTTCTGGCCTGCGATGGTTGTCTCCTTGATGTCTTGTGTTAGAGTTTCAATGTATTATAAATGCGACAAGGACATCGGCTGAAATGTGAGAATGAAGACATATTGGTTAACTAAACTTTGTTTTATGCTGAAATATGAAATAATAAACTCTTTTAGGCTCATTTCATGAAACTGAACATTGCACAAATTAAAACCAAATAAATAGAAGACATCTTAAGTTACAACTCGTAAATTACCAACTCGTACATTACTACCTCGTACGTTAACACCTCGTATGTTACTACCTCGTACATTACTACCTCGTAAATTACTACCTCGTAAATTACTACCTCGTAAATTACTACCTCGTAAATTACTACCTCGTAAATTACTACCTCGTAAATTACTACCTCGTAAATTACTACCTCGTAAATTACTACCTCGTAAATTACTACCTCGTAAATTACTACCTCGTAAATTACTACCTCGTAAATTACTACCTCGTAAATTACTACCTCGTAAATTACTACCTCGTAAATTACTACCTCGTAAATTACGACGTCGGATCTTACCTCGGATCTAACTCGTAGCTTACGAAAAAGATCCGAACTCTTATACAAACGTAAGAGTAGTCTGTGCCGTAAATTACCACCTCGTAATTTACGCCTCGGATCATTTTTACTACCCTCGGACGAAAAGTATAGTGAAGTAAGGAAGGAAGGAAGGAAGGAAGGAAGGAAGGAAGGAAGGAAGGAAGGAAGGAAGGAAGGAAGGAAGGAAGGAAGGAAGGAAGGAAGGAAGGAAGGAAGGAAGGAAGGAGGAAGGAAGGAAGAAGGAAGGAGGAAGGAAGGAAGGAAGGAATTAATTAATAGACACGTGACTGCGTCACGTGAGCATAAGTCCTTAGTGGGGGGGAACATGGGATGGAATGGATGGTGTAAGCGATCTAGGTCCTAATTACAGGGGCGTGGACACCGCGGCCCGAATCGCTATGAATGCCATATGCGGTCACACGCTGAGCCCCACAGACTTGGGGGCACGGTCTCCTCATCACTACTTGCCATCTATCCTTGCATACCATCTGCCGGCCTCCATATTACAGACAAACCAGGAGGCTGCCCGGGCGTGATCGGCAAATATAATTCTGAAGATCTATGGCGCCAGGAGCCCTCTCAAACTACGCGATGCGCATGATGGCTGGACTCTCTGCCTGCACTGATGGTCTAATTGCCCATGCATGGAAATCATTAATTAATAAATAAAAAGAGACAACTATACACCAACTATACTCCGCAGTAACTCCCCAACGGAGCACGAGTCTAATTAATTAATTAATAA